>CM022297.1:514922533-514988829 GCA_011799875.1 Thinopyrum elongatum | reverse complement strand
CTGGCGACACCGGCGGCGGCCACGAGCTAGGGTTTGAGGGGGGAGGGGGCCGGGTGGGGGGGTGTTTGAGGATACGCCGCGTCTACTGAAAATTTTAGTAATGGTGAGTGGAGATGGTGGTGGACGAGGGAGGGCGACGGTTCAAATGCCTCGGCTACTGCAATTTTACTATAAGGTCGGTGCTGGAGGAGTGTGGGCGACGGTTGAAGTACGGTGGCTACTAAAATTTGGGTAAAGGAATTGATGCGGGGTGGGAGTGCCCAAGATCGCGCACGGTCCAATAAGAATATACGTGTATGATAGTAAGGAAAAGTGGCGGAACCGCCGATTTTTGCAACGCTCAAGGCGGGTAGTTTGTTTTTATATTTCTAGCTAGCTGGTCTATCGCACACGATTCATCCTAATTTCCAAATAAACTTACCCGCCTTTAGCTTGCGCAGGTGGTGATTTTACAACACACTTGCATCGCACATGGTTAAGCCAGTACCTCCACCCTTTGCTTGCGCTTGCGCAGTCATGGTGATTTTACAGCGCACTTGCATCGCACACAGTTGAGCCAGTACCACCATCTTCGCTCGTGCTTGCGCAATCGTCGTGATTCACAACGCACTTGCATCGCACACGGTTAAGATATTATACCCGTGTCCATTGAGCATCATCAGAGTCTTTGCAGCAAAAAAAAACGTTAGAGAGAGTCAGAAGACAGCCACACCAGCATGTGGCCCAAATATATATGAGTGAAAAGGGTGGTCTGTGATGTTCAAAATTCCAATGCACAACTTTGACCGCGCGGGCCCACGGTTGGCCGCGTCGTCGAAGATCGATGAGAGGGGCCAGAAGTCAAGAACCACCTGGAAGTGGCCAAATATATGTAGGAATATTGGGTGTGATGTTTAAAACTTTAAATACACAATGCATAACTTTGGTGGCACCTGCCTCGCAAACCCGAAAGCACCCTTGGATATATCTATAATGACATAATGTCGTAGCTAGCTAGGATGCTTGGCCCACCACCTCCCACTTCGTGTCAGCGGGGCGGATGCACGTAATGATACTTTGGTCATACATGCATGTCGCTATGACCTACCATAAGACGGACCAATGAATCTATCATTTGGTCAAACGACAACTGTTGTTGTCTATAAGCCACTTGGGCCAATAGATTGAACCATCATAAAAATCGCACGAGAGGGACCACAAAACAAGCACCTCTTGCATGCGGCCCAAAATGATTTACGTTGGAAAGGGGTGATGTGTGTTTTCAATATAGATAATTTACAATTTAGATGTGGTTTTCTACCTCTAGATACAGACAACACCTTGAAGGCAAGGTAGTTAAGGACAAGATACGTAGGGTACGATGTAGGTCGAACCCAGCAATCCGAGCATGTGGGAGGGAATCCTGACAACGCATGAGCTCGAGCTTTGGTTGAGCGACATGTGACGGTGACCGGCCCTAACCGAACTAGGAGAATCCATTCATGGCCAACACATACCCCTCGTTATCGGTCAAGGGGTGATATATATACACTCGGGGAGCCACAGATATGCGTGTCGTCACAAAAAACCGCACAAGGGAGACGTGGTCGATCAGAAGACCCCGTATACACTGCATGCGGCCCGAAAATATGTATGGGTACGGTGGTGTGTGATGTTGTTTAAATCCCGAATGCACAACTTCGATGGGCCACCAACTACATTCCAAACCGAACACCGTACCCGACTCCACCCTGGTTTAATACGTATGATGTCGGTTTCCCAACTTCGAGGCGGCCGGGGCCCCGGCCGCCTCGAAGTTGGGAAACCGACATCATACGTATTAAACCAGGCTTGGAGTCGGGTACGGTGTTCGGTTTGGAATGTATTGTTGGCCCATCGAAGTTGTGCATTCGGGATTTAAACACATCACACACCACCGTACCCATACATATTTTCGGGCCGCATGCAGTGTATACGGGGTCTTCTGATCGACCACGTCTCCCTTGTGCGGTTTTTTGTGACGACACGCATATCTGTGGGCTCCCCGAGTGTATATATATCACCCCTTTGACCGATAACGAGGGGTATGTGTTGGCCATGAATGGATTCCTCCTAGTTCGTGTTAGGGCCGGTCACCGTCACATGTCGCTCAACCAAAGCTCGAGCTCATGCGTTGTCAGGATTCCCTCCCACATGCTCGGATTGCTGGGTTCGACCTACATCGTACCCTACGTATCTTGTCCTTAACTACCTTGCCTTCAAGGTTGTTGTCTGTATCTAGAGGTAGAAACCACATCTAAATTGTACATTATTCTATATTGAAAACACACATCACCCCTTTCCAACGTACATCATTTTGGGCCGCATGCAAGAGGTGCTTGTTTTGTGGTCCCTCTCGTGCGATTTTTATGATGGTTCAATCTATTGGCCCAAGTGGCTTATAGACAACAACAGTTGTCGTTTGACCAAATGATAGATTCATTGGTCCGTCTTATGGTAGGTCATAGCGACATGCATGTATGACCAAAGTATCATTACGTGCATCCGCCCCGCTGACACGAAGTGGGAGGTGGTGGGCCAAGCATCCTAGCTAGCTACGACATTATGTCATTATAGATATATCCAAGGGTGCTTTCGGGTTTGCGAGGCAGGTGCCACCAAAGTTATGCATTGTGTATTTAAAGTTTTAAACATCACACCCAATATTCCTACATATATTTGGCCACTTCCAGGTGGTTCTTGACTTCTGGCCCCTCTCATCGATCTTCGACGACGCGGCCAACCGTGGGCCCGCGCGGTCAAAGTTGTGCATTGGAATTTTGAACATCACAGACCACCCTTTTCACTCATATATATTTGGGCCACATGCTGGTGTGGCTGTCTTCTGACTCTCTCTAACGTTTTTTTTTGCTGCAAAGACTCTGATGATGCTCAATGGACACGGGTATAATATCTTAACCGTGTGCGATGCAAGTGCGTTGTGAATCACGACGATTGCGCAAGCACGAGCGAAGATGGTGGTACTGGCTCAACTGTGTGCGATGCAAGTGCGCTGTAAAATCACCATGACTGCGCAAGCGCAAGCAAAGGGTGGAGGTACTGGCTTAACCATGTGCGATGCAAGTGTGTTGTAAAATCACCACCTGCGCAAGCTAAAGGCGGGTAAGTTTATTTGGAAATTAGGATGAATCGTGTGCGATAGACCAGCTAGCTAGAAATATAAAAACAAACTACCCGCCTTGAGCGTTGCAAAAATCGGCGGTTCCGCCACTTTTCCTTACTATCATACACGTATATTCTTATTGGACCGTGCGCGATCTTGGGCACTCCCACCCCGCATCAATTCCTTTACCCAAATTTTAGTAGCCACCGTACTTCAACCGTCGCCCACACTCCTCCAGCACCGACCTTATAGTAAAATTGCAGTAGCCGAGGCATTTGAACCGTCGCCCTCCCTCGTCCACCACCATCTCCACTCACCATTACTAAAATTTTCAGTAGACGCGGCGTATCCTCAAACACCCCCCCACCCGGCCCCCTCCCCCCTCAAACCCTAGCTCGTGGCCGCCGCCGGTGTCGCCAGCGCCACCGCCAACCCCTGCCGGTCTGCCCGTTCCTCCTAGCTTAGATAATAAAGTTCAGGTTACCCGGCGATTCCCATACCGTCGCCCCACTCCCCTGAGTTTTTAGATGAGGCCTGCGGTGTCCCTCCCCGCCAGATCCACATCCCCTGCTCCAGAATGTCACAGCCTAAACTCAACCACGTATCCCGGGGAGCCCGACGAGCGTTCGGCCAAGAAGAGGTTTATCATGGCCTCTCTGGCGGACATTGGCGAGGTGGCCTCCGTTCGCCCCGACCTGTCGATCCCGGAGCAACACGTCGCAGCGGAAGCCGGCGAAGACGTTGACTACGTTGCCATGCCGAAGGCTTCATGTCAGCGGGCTAGCGTATTACTGTATCTCGGGAAAGCTGGCTACGACATCAAGCTCGTCGATAGCGACGGCTTCATGCGGGCCATGTCATAGGTAAGTGGTCCATCCCCAACCCCTCTTGTTCAACCGCCGTCGATCTCTTCGATGGCTCTGCCACTGATCTCCTCCACCAAGCGGTCAAGGATTTGCAATCCTTATACCCCATCGAGCCCATTTTGTCACTTCTTGAAGCTTGTCCTTGCCCTTTAGCTTGTGGTCTTGTGTTGGAAGATCATCTTGAGCTTGTGTTCCCTTGAAAGAAGTGGGGTCATACTTGTCTTGTTGAGGAACAAATTTCGTCTTGGGGTATTGATCTTCTTCCCACTCAACTCCATTGGCATTGAACTTTCATTCAAAACCAACACCTTGATTCTTCCGGTGTCTTCCTTGCTTGCTTACAATTTCCTCAAATTGCTTACTTCCGGCAAGGCTCTTGTAAACACCTTTCTCTATAATTCCCTTCAATAAGCTATTTTCTTGCTCAAGTGTAACTTGGCTAAGAGAATCATTAGTGGAATCAAGAGAACTACTAGAAGCAACAACATTGGATTTAGCATTGTTATTGTTACTACTAGAAGAAGAATCTTTCTTGTTCTTATTGCAAGATTTTACTTGTGGCATGTAAGTAGACAAGAGTAAACGCTTGGCAATGTAAGAAGAACTCTTCTTTCGAAGATCATCATTGATTGCTTTTAAGAACCCATGATCTTGCTCTAAATTGAGCTTTTCAAAGCTTAGCTTCTCATGAGTCTTTAAAAGCTCTCGATGATCCTCTAAAGTAGTTTCATGAGCTAACTTAAGAGTGTTTATTTCTTTATTTAGACGCTCAATCTCCTTCTTGTCATTGTCATTCGTTTCATCTTGATTAGCATGATTAATAGCAATTTCATCATAGTTTTCATCACTAGCATTGTCAACAAGTAAATCATCATCACCTAGCAAATCATCTTCATTACTATTGAAATCAAAGTACTCGGGGTGTGATACCTTAGGACCTTTAGCCATGAAGCATCTTCCAATTCCTTCATTTGGTGAGTCAAATATGTCGTAGGAGTTGGATGACACAAGTGCAAGACCGGCAACACCTTCATCTTGAGTATAGTCGGAGTCGGAGTGATAACTTCTCTCGGAGTAGTTGTCAGAGTCGGAACCGGAAACCCATTTGCCAACATGATCTTGATGTCTTCATCTTGTGTAGCTCTTTGATGACTTGTCCTTCCTTTCCGAATCCTTGCTTCTACGAGAGGGTCTTCGTTCATAACGATCATCTCTACTCCTTCTCTCTCTTGGTGGTGATTCATCTCTTTTACTTCGCCTTTTGGGTGAATCTTCTCTTCTCTTGTAGGGAGCCGTACACTCATTTGAGTAGTGTCCGGGTCTTCCACAATTGTAGCAATTACGATCACGACTAGAAGATCTTTTGTCATTGTAGGACCTTGATTTGGAACTTCTCTCTTTGCTTCTATTCTTGTAGAATTTGTTGAAGTTCTTCACCATTAGGCTCAATTCTTCATTGAAGACTTGTTTCTCACTTGACGTTGTAGGAGCATCACATGAAGCTTTATAAGCACCACTTGGCTTGTTGTGAAGCTCTTCATTATCCTTGAGTCACATCTCATGAACAACAATTCTACCAATGACTTCCGTTGGCTTGAGATCTTTGTAATTGAGCATCATTTGGATCATTGTGCACACGGTATCATACTTTCCATCCAAGGCTCTTAGGATCTTCTTGATGATGAATTTGTCGGTCATCTCTTCACTTCCTAAGCCGGAAATCTCATTTGTGATGAGAGCAAGCCTAGAGTACATTTCCGTGACTCCTTCACCATCCTTCATTTTGAACTTGTCAAGTTGACTTTGGAGCACATCCAATTTGGATTCCTTGACGGACTCGGTACCTTCGTGCATATCAACCAAAGTATCCCAAATTTCCTTTGCATTCTCAAGGCAGCTGATTTTGTTGAATTCTTCGGGGCACAATCCATTGAAGAGGATATCGCAAGCTTGAGCATTGTATTACAACATCTTTAATTCTTCCGCAGACGCTTCACGATCCGGTTCTCTTCCGTCCTTGAAGTATTCACCTTGCAAGCCAATACGCACAATAGCCCAAACGGCGGGGTTATGACCAAGAATATGCATTTTTATCTTATGCTTCCAACTAGTAAAATTTGTACCATCAAAGTAAGGACCTCTACGGTGGTAATTTCCCTCGCTAGACGCCATACTCTCCTAGGTTGTGAAACCAAGGCTATGATCACCAAAGCTATGGAAATCAAGGCAAATGTAGACCAAAGTTCTGATACCACTTGTAGGATCGAAAGTAGGTCTAGAGGGGGGGGGGGGTGATTAGACTACTTGACCAAATAAAAATCTAGCCTTTCCCCAATTTTAAGTGTTGGCAGATTTTAGCAACTAGTACAAGTCAAGCAATCAACCTACACATGCAATTCTAAGAGTATTGCAGCGGAATGTAAAAAATTGCACATGAAGGTAAAGAGAAGGGTTTGGAGAGGGCAAACACAAAGTAGACACGGTGATTTTTGGCGTGGTTCTGATAGGTGGTGCTATCGTACATCCACGTTGATGGAGACTTCAACCCATGAAGGGTAACGGTTGCGCGAGTCCACGGAGGGCTCCACCCACGAAGGGTCCACGAAGAAGCAACCTTGTCTATCCCACCATGGCCATCGCCCACGAAGTACTTGCCTCACTCGGGTATATCCTCATGAAGTAGGCGATCTCCTTGCCCTTAGAAACTTCTTGGTTCAACTCCACAACATGTCGGAGGCTCCCAAGCGACACCTAACCAATCTAAGAGACACCACTCTCCAAAAGGTAATAGACGGTGTGTTGATGATGAACTCCTTGCTCTTGTGCTTCAAATGATAGTCTCCCCAACACTCAACTCTCTCTCGCAGATTTGGATATGGTGAAAACAAGATTTGAGTGGAAAGCAACTTGGGGAAGACTGGAGATCAAGATTCTTGTGGTAGGATTGGAATATCTTGGTCTCAACACATGAATAGGTGGTTCTCTCTCAGAAAATGAGTAGTGGAAGTGTAGGCACGTTCTGATGGCTCTCTCTCAAATGGAGATGGGGGTGGAGGGGTATATATAGCCTCCACATAAAATCCAACCGTTACACACATTTGACCCAACTCGGTCAGACCGAATAGGCAAACTCAGTGAGACCGATTCAGTTCAAAATGTGAACGTTAGGAATATCGGTGGGACCGACTGGAACAACTCGGTGTGACCAATGTGCAAGGGCTAGGGCAAACATCAACTCGGTGTGACCGATTACTTCAACTCGGTTAGACCGAAGTGGAGTAATAGGCAACAGAGAGAATGACCGGCAAACTCGGTGTGACCGATTTCACTGACTCGGTGAGACCGGAAGATTGAAACATGTCACAGTGAGAATGCAAGGCCATCTCGGTGAGACCGAGATCCGTATCGGTGTGACCGAACTGTCTAGGGTTTCTGGCAGTGGCTATGTCAAGTGAACTCGGTGGCGCCGGATAGATCAAATCGGTGGGGCCGAGTTTGACTTTGGGTTTTGGACATATTTGGAATGAGAAAGTGGTTGAGGGTTTTGGAGCAATATCACTAAGCACTTGAGCAAGTAGACCATTAAGCAACACCTCATCCCCTTTTAATAGTATTGGCTTTTCCTATGGACTCAATGTGATCTTTGATCACTAAAATAGAAATGAAGAGTCTTGAGCTTTAGCCAATCTTTGTCCTTAGCATTTTGAGGGGTCCACATCTCTAGTCCATGCCATGCCAATCATTGAACTTTCTGAAATATACATCTTGAATGGATATTAGTTCAATGAGCTATATGTTGTTATGAATTACCAAAACCACCCGGGGAATAGTTGCACTTTCACGAGCAAAAATCCTAAATATGCTAGACGCAACACCAAAAACCTATGTTAAAGAAGATAAGCACTTAAAAGAACTAACAAGCACAAACTATATCACACGGTACGAAAATTGAAAGATACAACTAAGCAATTAAAACAAGCACATATTAGTCCTATACAGGATGCCGAAGTACCCACCTCCTGGGGACTTGACGGTGCAAAATACCATCAGATCCCTCGACAGGGGTCCGACGCAGTTGGAAGTGTTATATCGGAGATCACACGAGGGGTTATCGAGGTTCGGACCTCCGGAGAGAATACCCTACGTCCTGCTTGTTTTTGTTATTCAGGGTGGAGGGATACCTCGTGTGAGGGATTAAAATGGTATATGAGATTGCTACCGAGAGTTTCTATTGGGGAATAGATGGGAATGAGAGTTCCCCTGGCCTCTCCTTATATACATCGAGGAGGCTAGGGTTTACACGAACGTGGATGCGATCTTGGTTGTCGACGCCCTTGACTTGTAGGGCAAGAAGGTCTCTGGCACCCTGCTACTCTTTGTAGATTTGTTGGACTTCCTTGAAGAGGAAGGGTGAAGTAGTATAGTAGCAGATAGTATTTCCCCCAGTTAAGAACCAAGGTTTATCGAATCAGAAGGAGACGACACACAGACAACATGAATAGTACCTACACACAAATCAAATGCTTGCACCCAGCGAAGGAAAGAGGGTTATCAATCCCCTTGTTCATGCCAATTGCAAGGATTAAATCTGATAGTGATAGGTATGAAAACAAAATAAATAAAAGAAATTAAAAAACGAGCAATTTTAGGGTTTTAGTAATAATGGAGAATGGACCAGGGGGGCATAGGCTCACCAGAGGCATCTCTCATAAGCATAAGATCAGTAAGTGAACAAATTATTGTTGGGCAATTGACAGAATATCACATAGTTATGATTATGATTCTTCATGGCATGCTTCATATATAGGCATTACGTAGAGCGTTAATCCAACTGCATCTACTACTATTACTCCACCCCAAGACCGCTATCCAGCATGCATCTCAAAGTATTAAGTTCATGACAAACAGAGTAATGCATTAAGCAAGATGGCATAATGTAGACAAAGTAAGACCAAGCAATAAGTTCGAACCCCGTTGTTTTATCCTTAGTAGCAACAATACAATACGTGCCTTGCAACTCCTCCTGTCACAGAGTAAGGACACCGCAAATTAAACCCGCTACTATGCACCGCTCCCTCCTGAAGATCTATTCATCTAATTGGCCAAAGAAGACTTATAAATCGGAAAGCATACATAGCTATAAAATCACACATAGATTAAATCTCAAAAGTTTCAAATGAATAATCAAATCATAAACCCACAATTCATCGGATCCCAACAAACACACCACGAGAACAACATCGAATATATCTCCGAAGAGATCATTGTATTGAAGATCAAAAAGAGAGAGATAGAAAGCCATCTAGCCACTGCTATGGACCCGTAGGTCCTGTAGGAACTACTCACACATCATCATGGAGGCAGTACGGTCGATGAAGATTGCCTCCCCAATGGTTTCCCCATCCCGCAGAGTACAGAAAAAGGCCACCGGATGGGATTGCGAAAGAACAGAGGCTCGCAGCGGCGATACAATTGTTTCAGGTCTTACTCTAGGGGTTTCTGAATATTTGGGAATTTGGGGGTTTCTAAATCATGTTATTTCCATTCTCTGTGAATTCGTTACTGATGTTATCTCATGACATTCCTTGCCTATTAGGCCTAATACATGTTTCTGCTATCGTACACATATTATTAGCCATCATTGTTACCCTGGTAAAGGACTGACATATATATCTTGCAAAAGAATCTTTTACCATATGTTAGTCCGTTGAATACACTACCAAGTGAGTTGAGCCCAAGTTTTCCTATTCTAAATATGTGGATATATACCTTTTTATCTCCTGTACCCATATCTCAGTTCTTATTTATCCACTTATCTAACATTTACAGTAAACTATATAGCCTCTAGATAATTCACAATATTAGAGACAGCGCTTGAATCAAGGACACATGTAGACCTACCAATTGTGTATTTTTACAAGATGTACATTCAGATTAGCAGAACCCAAATATGTCTATTTGTTGTATATCGTGGTATCTAATGGTATATTGATATAAAGATTAATTACTCTCTATTAGCCAAATTATGGATGTAGGTCCCCATGTACATGAAATAACTACGGAATATGTTGTTGTATAATAATAATTTCTTTTACCATGTACTAATTATCAGTGTATACTTGGAGTTCCTTATGACATGTTTCATGCCCCCATGTTCGCTAGCCATGAAAAACTATGGGATTTGTTGTTGTACAATAATAACTTTAGTTATATACTTTGCCTTTCGCCTGACATGTTCCACCGTGCTTTCAAAAAAGAATAGGCTACAAGCTTAACTTTTCAATGTTATACGAGTCCAATGTCCCGCAGCAAAGTGCGATTACTAGGAAATTTATTCTCAATGTTCGAAACATTGTTGATGCACTAATAATTCATCTATGGTGCTTCTGCCTTGGTATATTTTTGTTTGCAATCACATGTATGTAATATATATAGGTGGTATTTTTTTCCAAGTCAGAGTATATAATGTAGTTCTTTTAGTTGACTTGGAACTTTTCGCACATTTCCCGCAGCAACGTGCGGGGCATCTTCTAGTGACTAATAAAAGCAAAAGATAGCAAAATGGCGGAGCCCTCATTCATAACAAAACACGGAGAGGAGATCCCATTCTAAAAAGAACACCCAGAAACCCTAAACCGCCATCCATCTCCATAGCCGCCACCATTCCCATTGCCATCTCCATAGCAATCATTCCCTAGCTATAGCCATCACTTGTAATCGAAATACATCGGATACAGTGACATTATAAGACTATTATCAGTCATTCATCTTGAAGTTCGATCTACATTATCTTTATTTTTTCATTCATTTGCGATGTGTGAGTAGTCCACTTAGGCTATGGGCTGAGGCATGGCCTTGCACCATGTACTTGTGCATGATACTGTTGGTATTTACTTCAAGGAAAAATGTATTATGTGTATCGCAATGGACTTGTGTGTTGTCTCTTTCTCGTTCTTAGGCCCATGGGTATTTGGGATCCCGAGGATCGATCAAGGAGGTAAAGTGTAGGGATGAGTGAAAGGCAATGCTGAAAGTTGGTGAAAGTAAGGATGATTACGGTAGCTAAAAGCAATTCCCTGGGAAAACGCGAGGTGCAGTCAGTAAATGCCCAATGCTTTTGGTCTGGAGAAATCCTTCATAACCGAGGTAACCCCACACGACAGTAAGGGCCTTGGTTGGACAACAGAATCACTTTTGGTGCAGTGTGGTGGTTTGGCTATGTTCTGGAAGAAGGAT
Organism: Thinopyrum elongatum; assembly: GCA_011799875.1. NCBI lineage: Eukaryota > Viridiplantae > Streptophyta > Magnoliopsida > Poales > Poaceae > Thinopyrum > Thinopyrum elongatum. The sequence continues at coordinate 514,977,585 of CM022297.1, read as the reverse complement.
GTTCAATTTCTCTTCATTTCAAGTTGGAAAATTGGATGACGTGTTTGTTGGCTGTGGGCATGAAAATTTTAGTGGCTCACTAGAATGTATGGGGATCTTAGGTTGGAGAATAACCACTTAACTTGGCAACAAATGCGGGATCTCCATGCGTCATCTAGGGTCACCTGGCCTATGATTGGTGATTTAAATGAAGTAATGTAAACTTTGGAGAAGTAGGGAGGTAACCCAAGGACTCAACAACTTATGCAAGCATTTAGGGATGCCGTGCAGGATTGCAATCTGTCAGATTTCGATTATGTGGGTGATAAGTTTACTTGGAAGAGAGGTGGAATAAGAGACAAACTAGATCACGCCGTAAGAATGATGAATGGAACTTAAATTCCCAAATATTGTATTGGAGAACTTGGAATTTAGCCATTCAGATCACATACCTTGATCATGTGCTTGGAGGTGCAGAAGGACCATGACCCACATGGGCCGACAATTCTTTGCTTTGAGTCACGGTGGGTCAAACATGCCCGATTCATGGATATTGTGGTTGAGGCCTCAGATTTCGTTGGGACTCAATTTAAAACTAGAATCTAGCGGAAAGGCTAGCTATGGTACAAGCCCATTTATACCGATGGGATAAAACAATTCTGAAAAGTACAAAGAAAATGTTACGCCATGCACACCATCATCTCGAGAAGGTAACAAGGGAATATATGATAGATATAAATAATGAAAGACAATAAGAACTAGAAATGGAGATTGAGCAACTCTTAGAACAAGAAAAAACCCATAGGGCTCATATATTGGAGTGGGAGTTCTTGAAAAATATGTTCATTCAACTAGGTTTCACTTAGATTTTGTTGATTTTCTAATGGCTTGTGTTAGCTCAATACAGTACAAGGTACATTCAAATGATCGGGAGAAATAAAGATTTACTCCTAGATGGGGGCTCAGACAGGGGGACCCCTTGTCTCTCCTACTTATTCTTGATATGTGGAAAAGGGTTAGCAAGTCTTTTGTCTCACAAGGAGGAAGTTTGTGGCATTGAAGGGGTAGGTGTGTGTAGGAATGCACCATCAGTCTCACATTTATTATTTGATGATGATTCCCGCGATTAATGCATTCTCGTTGAGACAAGCATTTCATCAATACTATACAAATTAAATACAACTGGTTAGTGACGCTAAACACAATATATTTTTTAGTCCCAATGTGAATATGCAAACTAGAGCTAAAGTGTTTACTGAACTAAACATTGTGAAAGAAGCTCCATCTGATAGATATTTGGGATTACCACCTGTGGTAGGGACTAATAGAAGTGATAGTTCCGTAAATTTGTTCAAAGGAATTATAAAAAGGCTTAAAGGATGGACGGAGAAATATGTCTCCATGGGAGGACATGAGATCTTGCTAAAGGTAGTAATTCAGTATATCCCAATGTTTGCCATGTATGTGTTTGAACTTCCAAAGAAATTATGTAATGAGATAGCAGATGGAATGCCATGATTCTGATGGGGTGATACCGAGGACAAAAAGAGTCGGGCCAAGAATGTGGTTCAGTGACCTGCATGCACTTAATCTCGCCATGCTTGCAAAATAGTCATGGCGCCTTATTACGAACCCTAATTCCCTGTGCACTCATGTCACACGGGCTAAATACTTTCCAGATGGGAACTTATCGAAAGCAGGTCCAAAGAAGGGCTAAACTTTTGCCTGGCAAAGCATAGTTGTTGGCCTTTGGACTTTCAAGATAGGTCATATATGGATGGTAGGAAATGGATCAAAGATTAATATTTGGGAAGATCGTTGGGTTCCTAGTAGTCCATTACGGTTGAATGAGGGAACGTCCTATTGCACACTGTGGATGAGAAAATTAATCCTAACTCAGGAAGGTGGGATGAGGTACTAGTAAGAGACATCTTTAACCCAGTTGATGCTGATTTTGTGTGTGTATTCCTTTGAGTGATAACATGAATGATGACTTTATTGTGTGGCACAAAACAAGGTCATTCATGTTTTCTGTTAGATCGGCCTATTACACTGAATGGGGGAGTCAATATGAAGATCGAACAAGATGTGCATATAGACAAGGTTCGTCTGAACTGAACCCTGTTTGGGATATTCTTTAGAAGTTGTGGGTTCCTAGCAAAGTTAAAATAATCCCTTGGGGTGGTTGCTCTACATGTCGTAATTCCTGGTTTGGGAGTCTTGGCAAACATGATTATCAATACAACTCCTCAATATCCAATATGTAGATGGGGCCATAAGGTATTCGTGATTGCATGCTCACCTGCGGGAGAGCAAAGGAGGTATAGAAAATGCTTGCTCCGAAGGAGGGAATTTAACCAGGCACCAATTGTTGATCGATCTGGTTCAATTGTTAGTGATTGGCCATATGGGTTTTCAGGAGATCACTGTAGTTGGTGCATGGTATATTTGGTGATAGCGTCAAGTACAAAAAGGAGAACATGTTGCACTAGTTGCAAGTACTTCCTTCACAACTCGACCACTAATGTCGAACTACGAGAGGGCATCGCTAGCAGCCCAAACAGATGAAATATCATGGAGGAAGCCACCCCAAGTCTTAAAGATGAATGTAGATGTGGCTTTCTTTCCAAATGGTATGGAAGCAACAGCGGCGGATCTCAGAAATGATCATGGGCAGGCGATTGATGGATGATCTTGGCCGTTTGAGTATGTACTTGACACAACTACAGTAGAAGCAATGGCACTGCTTAAGGAACTTGTACTTGCTGAGAATTTGGGATGCTCTATGGTTATATTTGAATCTGACTCACTGGAAGTAGTTCAAGCATGTAATGGAGAAATGGAAGTTTGGAGCCCATATTGAGCTGCTCTCGTGGATTGTTTTCAAGCGGCATGAATTATTGCGAAGTTCCATTCTAGCACTGTCCGAGGGATATTAACGTGGTCTTGCATAAGCATGCAAGACACTCGTTGGATACATCTACTCCTGTTTTTGGGGATTCTGGCCCCCCTGATTTTATCTTGCAAGAGGTGTCGAATGATGCAACTTGTTGTAAACCTTAATAATGTGCGCTGCATGGCATTCCCCTAAAAAACAAATATAAGCAATTAGTAATCTGGTCAAACTTTGTCGAAAAAAAGTAATCTGGTGAATAATTTCTGAAGGCCTTGTTTATATTTTGTATGCATGGGCGTGGTTTCAAAAGGAAAGGAAAGAAAAAATATGTTAGGAAACTCTATTGACCAGCCAGGAAAAAAGAGGAAAGAAACGCGTTAAAATATATACATTGGACTCAAATAAGGGCATCAACAAAGAGATAATAGTATCCTTAATTAATACTCAGGGGAGCGAGGTCTTGGTTGTACTAGTATTATACAAGGAAGTAGTTAAGCTTCTAATTAAGGCGTTGACTCGTTTTGGAAGCGACTGGCTGTAAAATATTATAATGAACATGCTTCATCTATGCATGTGCTCTTCCTTATTTTTTTGCCATTTCAAAATGAAAATCAGACATGCAAAAGATCATAAGATTTACCATTGCCAGCTAGTACTAGTTCACCGCGCATCAAGATTTACCAGAGCGGCATGATTTGATGATAATCTGGAGCGTACAAGATTATGGAAAAAATTATGTCCGTCGGAAATCTGAGGTTATACCTTGTGTTTTATTACTTCCTTTCAAATACAACTATACAAGGCCTTTCTTGAAGATGGTAGGTAGGTAGTAATGGGCTACTATATGAGTACGTACTGCTCGTAAGGCATAGACAAAATGAAAGCTGCACCACCATGCATGCATGCAAGCATGGCCAGGTTTGTACATCAACTTGACAGACTATCCCATATGAAGCTTTTCTTACTTATTCCATTGACAATCAAAGTTTTCAACTACACTCGATGGTTATAATCGTACTTGCAATTGCATGACCCAAATTTCACACTATAACCATTGAACAAAAGTATCAGATCGCCTGGATTACAAAATGAAACACGGCCAAAGAAAATTGATGGTGATCACCTTGGACTAGCAGGTACATGCATGCAATCTCTCACCAAAACATGAAAACGATCGACATCAAAACTACCACAATCTTGTGTCCCAATCGACCTAAAAACAAGAACAAATTCTTGGGAAACCTTAGCACGAGTGTAAACATGGGACTCGAACTATCGATCTCAGAACTACAATGTTTGTCTTCGGATATTTGTTCGCTCCACTCCCTTGTTCCTTCTCCTTGGCTGGATCCGGCCAGGAAATCAAACTGTTCCCATGCTAATAAGGAGGTCGGCGAGGGTGTCGCGCAGGTGGGAAGCCGATGGCGAGGGGTTATCATTGGCGACCATGCCGCCGTCGTCGTTCAGCTCCATGCCCTGCAGCAGCTGGGGGTCCAGCCAGTCGCCGAGGCGCTTGCAGATATTGTGTAGCACGCAGCACACCTCGAGCACCAAGGCTGGGTCGACGACGACGTCGGCTTCATTTTTCTTTTCCCCTTTGAGCTTGATCTCGATGCGCTTCTGGAGGAAGGACCAGCGCGCTTTGAACCTCCGGAACGTCTCCACGATCACGGCGAGCACCTTCTCGACGCCCTTGTTGAAGCTCTGCTGCGCCGGGTTCAGGTTCTGATTGGAGTAGGGCACCATCATCCAGTCCCTCAGCGGGTAGCCGGCGCCGCCGACCAGGCGCATTCTCTGGCCAAGGATCTTCCCGGTAAGGTCGGGCCTGCTCAGCGAAGACGCGAGGAGGGTTTCCTCGTCGGACTTGCCGCCGGGGTGGCCGGCGAAAACCTTGGTGAAGGCCCCGTCCGCGTACACGGACGCCTGCAGGGTGATGCTGTAGGACGGTGTGCTGCTGTTGCGCGGCGTGGCCCGGCGGTTCTTGTAGTCGTCTTTGTTGTGCTTGGGAGCGGTGATGGCGAAGCGGGTGGTGTGGACGGCGCCAATGATTCCCTGGATGCCCGAAATAGCCTGGAACTTGGCGGCGTTAGCCGCCATGGTGGCGGCGGCCGGCCAGAGGACCTCCTTGTCGATGAATTTGGCCTTGATTGTGGCGCAGACGTCGTGAAAGATCTTGTGGCAGGTGATCCGCGCGTGCCCGAAGCGCTTTGCGACGATGGTGAAGGACTCCCCATTGACGAGGCGCCAGAGGCAGATTGCGACGCGCTCTGGCACGGGGATGACGGTCACGGGACACGCTTCGGCATCCTTGCGGATAAGGTCGGCTACCTCGTCGCTCACAAAGGCGAATGTGGAGCGGAACATGCGGAAATGGAGCCTGAAATTCTCCTCCGAGCTGTACGCGCTGTCCCACCACCCCTCGCCTGACCGCCTCCCGCCGCCGCCTGCCGCCGTCCCCATGGCCAGCGCCACCAGTTGATTATTGGCGTACACGGCCTCGCTCCTGCCGTATTCATTGCTCCCGGCGGTGACCGTCTCAATCCGTCCCCGCGGCCAGCGCTGCCTCTCGGACCCCTCTTCCATCCACTCCGCCCCCCTCTTCTTGTTCCCCTGCAGCTGCAGGTTCACCGTCCCCTCCTCACCCGCCACCACCGGAGCAGGCGCCGACTCATACCACGCAGCATCATTCACCATCCCATTACCTGCCTCCACCGGAACATACACAGATTCATACCATGCAGCCTCCACCATCCCATTGCCCACCTCCACCGGAAGGGGCACCGACGACGCAGCCTCCGCCCTCTCCTTACCCGCCTGAACCGGAATCGGCACGGACTCAGACGACGCAGCGTCCGGTTGAAGATAACCCCTCACCAGGTCGTCAACGTCAGCCATGTTGTGGGCGGCGGAGCCCTCGTAGCCAGTGCAGGTGTCGGGAAGGTCGTCCGGCCATGACCAGTCGTCCATGTGGCCGGGTATGCCGCCTAACAAGAGTATGTGGAGTTGTGGATACGGTGGAAGAGGATCAATGGATCTAGCTACTCTTCTTTAGGTCTGTGTAGCAGAGATCGGAGAGAGAGAGAGAGAGAGGGAGAGGAAGGAGATGGAGGCGAATGGTAATGGGGATCGATGTAGGGGGGTTGGCGGCTGGGACGAGAGAGGATCGGAGGAGAGGGGGCGGTATTTAAAGCGGCGAGGCCTAGGGTAGGTGGACGCGGACGGCGGGCTACGGCCGGTTCGAACGTTGGTGACGGCGGGAGATCCATATCCATATCCATATGGAAAGTAGGTGAGGGAATTTTCGCTTTTGCTGAAATTTTTTCTAACGTTCCGCGCGTCGGCACTCTTGGGCCTAACAGGCCGCGTCCTCATTCCATTTCCAGGTCGCCAGTGGGTTTTGCGCCCGTGTGTGCCCCAGCTAGCGGGTGTGTTTCCCTCAAAAAAGAAAAAAAAACTAGCGAATATTTTGTACGCTCAAAAAAGAAGAAGCTGAAACCAGTGCCACGGAAAGCAGCCCTCATGCACAACGCGAAGAAGCTGAAAACAGTGCCACGACGACTGGAACTGAGCCAAAAGTACCTATTTCACCGTGTTGTCGCCTCGCCCCTCCCCTGAGGAATGGCATAAGAGCACCAAAAACTAACAAACTAGACCAAGACTTCCCACAAGCATGAAGATCCATGATCTCCCTTGCTCGCCGGTGCAAAAAGTAGCGTTAGGATCAACAGAGACTGGCATAATCAACCGGCGAGAGCGAGGGCTTTGTGGTGGCTAGGTTTCTTTCATAATTTTTTTACATATGTTGCCGCCTCCACCTCCCTCCCCCCTCCCGGCTATGGTCGATTTGTCTTTGAACGGTGATATGGCTCCAAAGGAACAATCCTTTAATTAGTAAACATCAAATATGGTTTACATTAGGACCTAACAAAAACATAAAGTTACAACAAAGTCCAAGAATTATACAAGGAGGACCCCCAACTGAAAGAAGAAAACCTGATCGGGTTCTTGGGATCCTTCACTCAGATTGAATCTCGCCATCATCGGGGATAAACCACTTGGGTCAACAATGTCTCCATGGCCGTAGGACATTTATATGATAGGCGCCGAACATAAGCTAGGTCTGCCTTCCATTAGGCACGCAAACTGGGAGGTGCCTCCCTTCAGCTAAAAAAGGAGAGATCAATGAGTACTGGTAGCACCGTCGCTCCAACATGAATTTCTCTGCTAATGAGCTTAAACCCGACTACCAATATTTTACTATGTTCTTCCCCTCTCCTATTTATCCACCACCTTGGTGACCTCAAAACAATATAAGCAGTAGAAAGGCCTCTGGACAGTGTCACGCCAAAACGGCATGTACATCTCAATATACTCAATCTCTCTTCCCACAACCATCATGGCAAGCTTATATCGAGGAAGAATAGGAGTAACAACCTCATGCAACACACCTGTCGGTTGTGATTTGTTCCAGCAAAAAGAAGAGGAAGAATTGGGTCGAAGCAGAACAGGCCTAAGCTTCTCCATGTAGTCGGCCCAGGGACACAGTCAAAGCTTCCGCCGTCAGGCATCATCATTCCCTTCGCCTTTGCATTAGATGCACCAAGACTCGATCAGATCGGACCGCCGCTTTAGTCACCAAAGAAAACACCCACTGACAACTAAACCCAGGATCCAAACCTCCATCACACCAAAGATCTATCACCATGGTCGCCGATAGCGAGGGGGAGAAAGGCCCGATGGGAATACTAGAGGAAAGACTCAAAAGGAAGTGGTAGAATAACAGTCCATCACTTCGGTCTAAGTGCTCAAATGATGACGAACATTTTTACGTCAGGAGTATTATGCCCTCCACATTGGGCAACGAAGGTGTATCAGCGCAATGGTTGCGTGGTTGTGTGAATGAAACTCAAAATAAATACTTTCTAACGAAAATCATTGTTTGTGGTTGTCCATACAGGTTATGCACAAATATTTTGGATACACAAGATACTCTTAACTTGCACAATTGATTGCATTAAGTGTCAATGAACCAAGTTTGTGCTTCATGGTGAGCTAAACCTAACCAAAACCATCTAGCAAAATATAGTTGTAATTTGTTATTATTGTACCTATTCAAAGGTTTATTGTTACCAGAATGGAAAACAAAATATGAGGACCAATAAATCTGCTAACTATGATTATCGGTATACCTAAGCATGGGCCCTGACACGATGAACAAAGCCAAAAAGCCCAACATCTAGGCTAGTCTCGAGCCTCAATGCAACCCCCTCCCCGAAGCCAAGAAAGGCCAGAAAATGTGATTGTTCATATTTTTCAAGAAAAATAGGTATAAAATATCATTATTTAGTCCCAAAATTGATTTATCCAATAATTTTAATATGGGAAATGATTTTTTCGAGGTCGTTGGCCTGGGTCCAGGTGCAGGCTTGACATTTCGTACTGGGTTTTGCAAAGCCAGGCCCAGGTAATGATCCGGCCTAGTTAAGTGTGTTTACTAGAATTTTCTCTCTGGAATTCTTGAATTTTCTAATGAAGTTTGGCTAAACTTGTTAAATCCACAAGGGTTTATAAGTTCATCAACCTAGCCATATTTTTCAAATATATCCCAAACACAGCTAATTGGTTTGTGCATATTGGGGCTTCTTTGGATTGCGGAAATTTATAAACGCATGACTAAAAAAAGCATAGAACTGAGATGTGATAGGTCTCCAACGTATCCTATTTTTTTGTATGCTTCATGCCTAATATCCTTTAACTATGCATTGTTTTTAAGATTTTTGAGGGACTAAGCTATTAATTCATTACCTGGGGCCAGTTTCTATTTGTTGATGTTTCGTAATTTTAGGAAAATACCATACAAAAAGCACCCAAAAATCCAGAAATATGCGAGAAGATTCATTCAACCAGAGGATGAGGGGGCCGTCGACCCCGCACCTGGAGAGGCCGACATGATCTAGGCCCTCCGTGTAGGGGCCCCTGGGCCTAGGGAGGCGCTTAGGCACACTAGGACTCCCCTAGTAACTTTTGGTGCCCCGATGGCTTATAAATTCCTCAAAATTGAACCCTGATTTCTGGGGGGAAATCATCCCACCGCCACTCCCTGTTCAAGGGGGAATCTTCATCTTCAACCTCAACATCAGCCCTTGCTACTCTCATGGCGATCCGGGAGCATTTCATGAGGCCCAATGTTCGCGGTAGTAGTTATGTGTCATGTACCTCTTTTCCTTATCTTACGAATTTCCGCAATGATTTTGATCTAGGGCATTGATGATTATTTGAATTGTATGATGTAACTCTCGTGATGAGTACCTTCATGGATCGGATCCTGTTCATGTTATATTCTTGAACTTTCGGAGCTAATGAGATTACATGATATATATCTATCATACCCTTGGCGACACCCGAGGTTACATTGGGGTGACCCATTAGACAAAGATTAGAATGGTAAAGTTCGTATGGTGTTGTTGTAATATAATTTCTAGGGATGCCCGAGGTGACATTTCGGTGATACGATGGATTCTGATTTTAATGATAATTTTGAGGTGGTTTGCGCTTCCGCACCTATGAGATCTCATCCGTAATTGATCCAATAAAAATGAAATTTGTGGCGTTACATCATGCTTTTTAATGAAGATATCATGTTGAGAGTTGACACTAGTGAACCTATGTACGCACCCTAGCCCTTGTTTCCAACCATTGCAAACCTCGTTTAAGTCATGTTTCCATATTTTTATCTTGCTATTTCTATTATTTCAGAAATACAAAAATATTCGCACCACCCAAATTATCTATATATCATCCAATTTATCAATCTCTTCGCCAAACTGGTGCACATATACAATTGACAATTGTATTAGGTGTGTGGGGGACACAAGAAACTAAACATATCCTATTGCAGGGTTGCTTGAGAGGAGAATACAGTATATACTCATCCTACACCTCTCACAGATTGATAAAGCTTATGTCATCCACTTAAAAGAAAAATTTTGTTGTCCCATAATGCTCTACGCTTGGAGGCCGGACAAGGTTTACAACAATAGAAGTGCGTGGTAGATATCAATATGCCATGTCCTATGAATTCATACAGGATATCAAAACACATGCATTTTATAAGATGTGTCTATGGATGGTGCACAAGAAATGAAAGACATGAATTTTTGAGGAATGAGGAGAGACATAGAGTGCAAGTGTATTGGACTCCGCAAAGGAAAAAAATTGAGGGTTGAGATCATATTTAAACTAGATGATTCCCCGCGCGTTGCTGCGGAAACTATTGCCTAAATAGATATTTTACTCCACTAAAACAACTCTGTTCAAAGGACCATCATAATAATGAATAAATGATTCTCTGTTGACAGCCATACTTCAGAATGATATGGATGTGGTGGTACATATGCACTTAGGCAAGATCGATCCTCCTACCTTATATCATTCAAAGAATGGAGGATAGACGAACAATCAAATTAGAGGATTATATGGTCATTTACCTGCGGAACAAACTTTCAAGCTTCAACTAAAACATGTCACCTAGCTATAACTCGAGTCTTGATTGTGCAAAGTCTCCATCAGAACTTACATGTACATTTACTTTGATCCATCCAACAACAGGAGGTAAACAAATGTTACTGGAAATGCCAACAGTAGATATTTTGCTCTAAAATATTAAATTTCTTCGTATGTATAACTATTTCCATACATTATCATCCATCAAAGAAGCATCGGGAGCAGATGGGTTCCCTGCAGAATTCTATAATAAATGTTGGCATATTATTAAGGACGATCTTATGCCTATGTTTCACGATTTTTTTAATGGGCACCTAGAACTCTTTCATCTTAACTTTGGTATGATTACGTTATTGCCAAAGAAAGAAGAAGAATTTCGTATCGAGCAGTTCAGGCCAATTTGTCTTCTCAACGTGAGTTTCAAAATATTCACGAAAGTGGGTACTGATAGACTGACACGGATCGCCCATTCGGTGGTGCAACGAAGTCAGACGGCCTTCATGCCTGGGAGACACATCCTAGAAGGGGTTGTCGTCCTTCATGAAACGCTACATGAAATTCATTCGAAGAAACTAGATGGTGTTATCTTGAACGTGGATTTCGAGAAGGCATATGATAAAGTTAAGTGGCCTTTTCTTTAGCAGGCAATGCGCATGAAAGGTTTTAATGAGGCATGGCGGAACCAAGTGGGTTCTCTAGTTCAAAAAGGTAGTGTCGGAATTAAGGTTAACAATGATATCGGGCACTATTTTCAGACTCATAAAAGCTTGAGACAGGGGGATTCGATGTCTCCTCTCTTATTTAATATAGTGGCGGATATGTTGACAGTTCTTATCGGCAGGGCCAAGGAGAACAGCCTAGTTGATGGACTTGTTCGAGCGAATTGTTCTGCTTTGGTAGGGCCAAAGCGGAGCAAGACACATATAGACAATTGTTCGGGTGTGAATTAGGTTCTTTGCCATTCAGTTATTTGGGCATACCGATTCATCATCGCAAGCTTTTTAATAAAGAATGGAAATGCATCGAAGATCGAATTGAAAAAAAGCTTAGCTGTTGGAAGGGCAAGCTAATGTCGTATGGAGATTGGCTCGTGCTTATTAACTCAGTACTTACTAGTATGCCGATGTTCTTGTTATCCTTCTTTGAGGTACCCAAGGGGGTACGGAAGAGACTAGACTTTTTTTGATCTCGATTTTTCTGGCAGTCGGATGAGGCTAAGAAGAAATATCGCCTAGCACGTTGGGATATAATATGCCGACCCAAGGATCAGGGAGGTCTCGGCATTGAAAACCTGGAAATTAAGAATAAATGCCTTATGAGTAAATGGCTCTATAGGTTATCATTAGAGACGGACGGTATGTGGGCACAGATTTTACACAACAAATATCTGCAATCGAAAACTCTTGCCCAAGTCACCGCGAGGCCGACTGATTCGCCATTCTGGAAGGGGCTGATGAGAACGAAAGATTTGTTCTTTCGTAGGATCAAATTCCTTGTTGGCAATGGGATGACAACAAGATTTTGGGAGGATACGTGGTTAGGGGAGATGCCACTAGCCATACAATATCCAAGCCTTTATAATATTGTGCAACGTAAGGAGGATTACGTAGGCACAATATTACAATCGGTACCCTTGAATATTCAGTTTAGGCGATCTTTAGTTGGGGAGTGTTGGAATTCCTGGATGCACTTCGTACGGAGATTGATGGATGTTCAATTATCCGACCAACCTGACTCTTTGCACTGGAAGTTGGCTAGAAACAGAGTGTTTACGGTAAAATCTTTTTATATGGATCTAATTAATTCTGGACCAATCCCGAGATCGATACATATCTGGAAGGTTAAGGTTCCCTTGCGTATTAAAATCTTTATATGGTTTGTCCACAAGCAAGTGATCCTCACCAAAGACAATTTGCTAAAGCGACGGTGGGTTGGCAGTACACGATGTTGTTTTTGTGATCATGATGAAACAATACAACATCTCTTCATAGATTGACCCCTCGCGAAATTACTTTGGCGAATGATTCATATAGCCTTCAACATCATTCCTCCAGTTAGCATTGAATCGTTATTTGGGATGTGGTTAGCTGGGGTTGAACATACTACTGCGTCTCGTATTCGGATTGGAATATGTGCGCTTATGTGGGCTATATGGAATTGCAGGAATGATATGATTTTTAACACACAACAAATTTTAACCTTCTTGCAGGTCATCTTCAGAGCTATGGCACGGATCCATACGTGGTCCTTACTCACAACTATGGACTCCACAGAGCCTTTGGTTACTAGGTGCAACCAATGGGAGATGGTAGCACGGGCTATATTCAACCGGTTTGCATGGCGGTCGCATAACATGATAGGACTCTTGGGAGCTTGTCCTTTTATTCCTACCGGTCGTGGCATTGAGCTTTTTTTATTTGTTTCTTTGCTCCGTTTGCGAGCTGTAATATTTTTAAGACCTTGTGTTACTTTGAGACTTTTAATAATATGGCTGCATGCATTGTTCAGATGCAGAGGCTGGGGGCAAGCCTCCTTTTCCAAAAAAATCATTCATCAAAGAACTTCTACACTTTTACAAAGTAAATTCATCGGACATCTTCAGCAATGCACGATAGTAATATATGTGCAAATGTGAACCCAAAAGGTAGTGAAAGAATAGAATTTGCATCAACTGGTATTATTGTCTTCATGAATGGTTTGGTAACATGCTTAATAAAATTTTATGTTCTGCGCAAACACAGTGCATCAGGAAAAATTAGACAATCGATAGCATGTTTGCAGTCCTTAATTGATCTGGGATCTGCGGTGTACCTAAATAGTTGTTACGCCAGTATCTTTTCTGCTGTAGCTGACTGCATTGTAGATGTCGTGAAACCCGTTGCCATAATAGTGCTCCTTCTCCTGACCAAGCTGATGCTTCAACCGGGCTATTACTACTGCTTGACACATCATGCAGTGCGCCTTCGTCGGATGGCGACAGTACTGCATGAGCATCAAAATACAAATTAAGCAAATCAACTACCAATAGACGGAAAATTAGTTTGCAGAAGAATCATAACCCACATACGTCTTTTATTTGTCATCTTGTGAATCACACAACCTATATATTGTGAAATTTAAGTGAGATTACGACACCAGGGAAGTCTTGAGTGTGACTAAGCAAATAAAATGAGCAAAAGTAGCACATGAATGTCAAGAAACATGAATCTTTGTCTCAAGAGGCCATAATTATCATATTTTCAGTTCTCAGAAAATAAATACATAATTTTTGGAACATTATTGTGAGTTTCAGAGATCGGCCCTCGACCATGCGAATGATGAAACTCAAGAATAATCAATTTTATGCATCCATTGTATATCCTCTTTACTTAAATCAACATGGAACACTTGCATAGAGGAATTATTTTGGAATTCCAACAAAGAAACGAAGCGAGCCATGATGATTACCGGTAAAACATGTATATGACTTGCCTTAGAAATATGAACTTCTATATACCTTCACACTGTTGCATGTGTGGGATGTAATCTTGAGGAAGAAAAGGAAAATTAGAAAATGGCTCAGAATTAGACAACACTAAGTATCATGCCACTTCAAAATTGGTTGATTTACCAGGTAGCACGTGATTTTTATTATCTTTCCACCGGAAGCATGAAGAAACAGACATCATTGCAAAATTTCAGCAACTATTTTTTTCTTGCCAGGGGTTTCAGTGACTTCAGTGCCCCTTTTTTCTTTGTATACATCAAGAACTCTAGCAAAAATAGATTGAAACACATAGATGTTACTTGCAAATGATGGCATATGAGGGCACATCGAAGTTAAAATCTAGTAGTTGATTGGATGATGACGTGGCTATGCTGCATGTTAAGATATATCAAGTAGTGGGGGTGAACTTCTTAAGTATATAGGATTCCTATAGAATGGAGGGTATAGGAATGGATTCCTATGGAATTTGGTGAACCCATTCCTTTTACCCAAAGGAATTTCATAGGAAAATTCCTACGGATTGAAAGCCTACGAAATTCCTATGAAATTCCTTCAATCCAAAAAGGATCCTAACATGCAGTTCTCGTGTGTGATCTCCAAAAATAATACACAATTGATATATAGTTTTCCTAATGGGTAGGTCAATGGAATCTATTATATACTCCATTAATATTGTACGCTAATTAGAAAATAGAGAAGTAGTAAAGAAAATGTCACAAAAATTAGAAGCATCTGACCTTTAATATTTTATATCAGAAAAAACACAACCATTAGATATACGTTACCGAAGGATTACCACCAATGTCATCCTCTCTAAGTTATCCAACATTGTCATTAGAACAACTTTTACAGTAAAAAAATAAAGGAGGAGATAAAAAACGAAGAGATCTGATTAAACAATTAATTAAGGTTTTCACTACAAATCAAACATTAGATTTTGAGCATGGCAAACTGAACGCCCAAGATGGCAAATTATGTTGTCGCCCGGATGGCCATGATTGCTAAAGGAAATTGCCACCCTAGTGATAACATAATTTACCATAACAAATGTTTGATTCGCCATGCTTAAAAGTCTGGCGTTCTTTAGCCCCAGTGAACACACACACACAAACAGCCTTAGGGAACCAGATCGGGGGCAGATTGCAATACCCCAATTCTTTGGTAAGTATAGCTGCTCCTTGGGCGCAGCTTAAATTGTTTAATTGTTCAATAGTTTAAGAGCACACGGGACAAATTGTGATCCATATTATCCAAATGGATCTATAATTGAAGCTGAGGTGTACGATTTTGGTTGCTGCGAACGAGCGCCTTGATCCGCTACACCTTGGTTTGATTACCTCCTATCACTAGCCTGGAGCGCTTTTGTGTATCGATGGCGTCAACAACGGTTCCGGCGACCCCCTTGCCTCCCCTTTTGTAGGTACCCATTTTGTGTGACTATGTCTGGTCTAATCATGTTGCGGATTAAATAATCATGTTAGGTTCCCAAACGGTTCGATTTTCTAGATATGCACTAATCTATGGTTGCAATTTGGATCCCCGGATGAGAAGGTCAAGAGGTTACAAGCAAATGGCATACTTTTTGTTGTATTCTAAGCGAAGAGGATGGAGCAACTGGCAACTGGCAATTGTGTCCTTGTAAATGAGATGGGAGAGAACAGTCCGATGAAAGAGATGGGGAACTAAATATTATCTGCTCTAGCAAGTTGCAAGTGAATACCTTATTGCATTGCCTTTTGCTTCTGAATAACAAAATTTATTACATCATTGCAATTAGACTTGAACCTATGGAGGCCAAAATTCCACAACGCCTGATCATATTAGAGAAGAAACAATATTATGTCTTCTGTATAAATGAGGTTCTTGATATCACTAGATAGAATGTCATTTCTTAAAAATTATGGCCAATGCGCTCAATATGAACATACATTAAAGGAGGAGTAGTATTATGACTAAATAAAAATGATATTTTTTATATCACTGGATAGAATGAAATTGCTTAAAGCGGTTGGAAATATTTGTTTTTCTAAAATTATTGCACTACACTCAGCATAGATAGACAGGTACTAGAGTCTAGATACCACCTCAAGTTGGATCAAAATTGACGAAAGCAACATATGTCTCTCATTTAGCAAAATGTGTGGATTGCTTGGTAGCTCAAAGTTCACGTACATGCTTGCTTTTACTATCTCTGTTGTATCCTAAACAGGAAAATTTGTTATTAGTTTTTCCCTACAGCATGAACAGAATGTGTACATTTATAGATACTGTCACCTCAATACAATGCTCCTAAAAGTAATAATTGAGTTACTATATTGTTACACATAACCTT
Organism: Thinopyrum elongatum; assembly: GCA_011799875.1. Classification (NCBI taxonomy): domain Eukaryota; kingdom Viridiplantae; phylum Streptophyta; class Magnoliopsida; order Poales; family Poaceae; genus Thinopyrum; species Thinopyrum elongatum. Next base: position 514,961,388 of record CM022297.1, on the reverse strand, counting down.
GAGATAATTTAAAATTTAAGTTTATGTAGCCCGCATATTTAGTTAACGCACTAGTTACTCTATGGTTTAACTTTTTTCAATTTTTTTGCTATTTGTTTTAGTTTTACTGTTCATCATGGGGGTGCAATGTACTTAGGTGTAGCCACTACTTTTCCATTTATTACTATATGTTACTAGCCATCAACCCGTGCAGCTGCACGGGCTAGCGACTTGAGTCCAGAAACTTGGTGTTTAATATACTTTGGAAAAACCATAAACATCGAATATCATTCATTATTTCAAATTATAAGTGTACTTTTCAAAATCACGGTCACATTGTTTAGCCTTTCGATCAATGCACAACCATAATTAGTGGCAATGTATAAATTAGATGTATATCCAGTTCAAAATGGGAAATTAATGTCTAAGTCATGGTAGTAATTCAAAAAATATAAAAAACAATCTTAGTTGGAAAAATTGTTGGCAAAAATGTTACATGATTGAAAAATAGAAAGATAAAAAATGATTAATATTTTGGCGAAATGACACATTTTTTGCAACTATAAATTTGTCTCAGTTACCTTTATCAATTTGAGATAATTGGAATTGGTTTTTGTTGAGCAGTAATTAAAAATATATTACTCATTTGAGACGTGCAAATGGATGTTAGACATTTGCATACATAAAATTGATGTTAGACATTTGCATACCTAAACTTGGTGTTTAATATATTAGTCTTTGAGACGTGCAAATGGATGTTAGACATTTGCATACCTAAAATTGCTCACTATCGTTTACTCTCTTTTTTAAGCTGCAACTTGGTAGACTTAGAAATAGCATTTTCTCAGTCACTGAGAAATAACAATTTAAAATATTCTAATGCAGTACAGGTTAAGAATACAACAGGGTTTCTTTAGGTCATTATCGACGCTAGGAAATATTTTTTTTTCATTATGTAAGTCATAATTAAAGTTAGAAAATATCCAATGTTTAAATTGCGTACTTAAAATTTTTATTTTCCATATTTTGCATCGCTTGTCTCAAATTGTGTTCTACCTTAAATGATGGATCCTAGAGGTTATAACTAATGAATTGGGGAAATATATACCATGAAGTTTTTTTGTGGCGTATATCGTGAAGCTAATACAGATGAAGTAGGCTAAAGAATTATGCATAACTTCAATGTTTATATTTTTTTCGCTTTTTGGCTGCAATCACAGACTTTTACGGAACGTCACCGCATCCAGATGATAATAAGTGGGCGACCAAGGGAGACAACAGAAAGTAGTTTTTTCCTTGAGGGTGTATCCAAAACTATTTTTTATGGTCCATATTAAAAAATTGCGGGGTAGTATGATTTAACTCTATTTTTTTGCAAGGAATTAACTCTATTGTTTTGGGGGAGAAAAAAAAAATCTTATGTATCAAGTATCACTTGTACACATGCATCCTGTATTATGACCGAATCTTGTACACATACGCATGCATATTCCATATGTATAGATCGCTAGTAAGTCTCCTTGCTAGGTAGTACATCAGGCACATTAAAAAAATTAAGGCATCAGGCCAATCCGTTGTATTCATGAAAACGTGTTAATATGGGGGTATTTTTTTATTAATTTTCCATGGTGGCTGGCCGTAACGTGTGTAGGACACGTTTCTTTTTTTCTTTTGACTTGTGCATGTACACGTTATGTAGCGTAACCTCATAGGACTGTCACGTAAAACGTCTAGATTTGTTTTAATCCTAGTCGTATATTAAACAATCAAACGGTTATTGTTGTTGTTTCTCTAGGATTAACGTGGAGCCTCGTATGGTGCCTCCAATTAGTAAATATAAGATATAAGATTGTCACTTACTTTACCTGGTCTGTAACTCTTTTCAGCAGCATGATTCATATTTTTTTATGGTGCCATCATTTTCTGGAGGCAGAAGGTTATTGCTCACTTTTTTTTGTACTGATGAAGTTTTTTTTTTTTGAACTGGGTACTGATGGAGTTCACCGTATGTATCCGTTTTAGGTGTGGAATGGCTTTATCCGGTCCGAAACTTTTTTAGCTAACATGGATCTCAACACGTTCTGACTCCAAAAGGTGAAGCCGCTCAATGTGTAGTTACCAAACACTATGCACTCCTATCAGTTGTATTACACTACTGTAGGATGCTACTAACGCGACACTACGATCAGAGACCCTTTGACGAAATTATGTGTGATGCGTTAATCGCAAATGGGGATGTAAAAAAACCGTCAAAAAAGATGCAAAACGTTTGCGATGGCGGAGCCATCAAACACGGTTCAGATTTTAGTTGCGTGTGCGATGCAGGGCACACGGTTAATCCATTCAAACTGCTTGCGATGAGGCAGTACAACAGAAAAGGGCAGCCATATCAATGTGTGTGCGATATACGGCATACAGTTCGCTCCGATGAACTGTTTGCTATTAGGGAGTGCAACAGAAACGGTTAGCCAGATCAAGGTGTGTGTTATATACGGCATACGATTCACTCGGATGAACTGTTTTCGATTAGGGAACACAACAGAAACGGTTCAACTTAACAAGATGTGTGTGATACGTGGCAAACAGCCGACTCAGATGAACTGTTTGCGATGAGAAATTACAACACAGACGATTAATATAGTTAGTTCGTGTGTGATTCTATGTGTACAAAAAACTTTGAAAAATGCAAACTAGTTGCTTGCGGTGGCTAGGAGTATCGCACACGATGCGTCTGCGAGTCCTCGTGTGTGATGATTAGTAAGTTACACATACGTTTCCTTATGTTAACACTTGTGTGATAAATAACACGTGGCACCCGATACGGTATTCGGCTTGTGTGTGCGCTCCACTTAGTCTTCCTGCGCTTCACATGGGTGAATTGTAAAATCCACGCCTCTTCCCTCATTGGTTTCCCGCCATCAGCTAATGGCTTGCTGCATATAACCCAGGCGGCAACGCACCGTCGCGACACTCTGTGCAGATCTAGTCTTCACCCATCTACCATTATTTATTCCAAGCATGCCAGGCAACGACCAAAGCTTCGACGTCGACGCCTAGCTGTGTTACATCTTTGGCGAGGAGAACGAGCCGGAGCAAGTCGGGGAGCAAGAGCTTCATCGGCCGGTGCAGGCACCATGGCCCATCGGCAGCGATATCGGTTCGACAGTCCTTGGGTGCACAATCGACATATTGCAGAGTAGGTGTGATGAGCAGTTTGCCATCCACCGTGCAAACGATCCAGAGCTGCTCGGCGGCATGATCGACGACCCACCCGAAGAGCCGCCGTCACCAGTGCTCATCGAGAGCCTGATGCCCCGCAAGGAATGGGCAGAGGACCTCTGCGATTCAGTCAAGACACAGGCAGCCTGTGGCTTCATTATTGCCCGCGGCGGCCGTGTCAACCTCGATCCCGATGATGTGGTGGCCAGGCTCGAGCGCATTCTTGGCGGAGTTGACGTCCCCGACGAAGTAGAACATCGCCAACGTGATATCTTGAGGATGCAGGTGATGGACGGAATTTGCTACCAGGCGAGAGACATGGAAATGGAGTGGTTCCGCGGAGATATCATGCGCGCGATTGCACGCTTTCAAGCCCTTCTAGAAGAGGCCCAGCAGCCCCAAGAGCCTCCCAGTGCCAGCAGCTCCGTCAGCTCAGCCTTTTAGCCTATATTTTATTATAATTGTATGCATATGTAGGTCGTGAGTGTTCTGGGCCTTGCCGCATGTGGCATTTTAAATAATTCTGAATATGTAAGACAATTATTAAGAATTATTAACCGTTGCCATTGTAAATTTGCCTCAACGGCGAGCAGAGCGCGCGCAGGGACGCCAGAGCGGAGCACGCCGCGGCCGCCTCAATGGCGAGCAAAACGCGTGGACGGACACGAGCAGAGCGCGCCGCGGCCTCCTCAACGGCGAGCAACCACGTGGTCAACCTTCTGCCATCAATAAATTTTGACCTTGTTTCTCGTCACATTGCAGATTACAACGCAATAAGTATTTGCAAATCTGTTCACACCTATCAAACTAATATGTGTTCACAGTTAGCACCGGGCTATAAAAACTACCCACTCGAAAATTACTTCACAGTTTCTCTCCTCATCGGCCACAAAACTGGTCTTTCCTGTCAAGTCGTTCCGCCATGACCGGTAGGAGGAGTTTCGGGTGGACATATAACCAGACAGCAAAGACCAAGGCCGCGGAAGCACTAGAGAGGTCCCGCCGCGAAGCCGCAGCCGCAGGAGAGATGTCCCGGTGCGCCGCGGAGCCCTTGAACGAGCCCTCACGGGCACGCGAGGGCTCTCACAAGCGCACTCGCCGCATAGGCCATCGCGACGAGCTGGCGTTCCTGAAGTCCTTGACCGGGGACGACGACATTCTCGCTGGCGTCATTAAGCAGCAGGAGCTGGTCGACGGCTTGATGAAGCTGCTCGAGATCAGCGATGCCTCGGTTGACAAGGCGACCGGCCTCATCGAGCAACTCATGGGTGAAAATGCGAAGCTCTTCAAGGCGCTCGCCGAGAAGGAGGAGGAGGCCGCCGGCTGGAAGATGCTGCATGAGCAGAGCAGTGCCTCGGGGATGACGCTGACCGCGGTCGTCGAGGAACTGATGGGTGACTTGAGGAAGCTCCGGATCGAGCGCGAGCAGGAGGTGGAGGAATCCGTGACTGTTTTCAAGCAAAGTCGTGAGGAATTGAAGAAGGAGCTGGAGGATGTCGTCGCCCGACGATCCATCAACGAGTAGAGACAGTAGCAACCCAGATCGTTGTCTGCGATTTCCTTCTTCTCTTGCCCCCATGTCTTCCGGGCTTTGCCGCATGTGGCATTTTAAATTATCCGGAATATGTAAGACAAATATTAGTTGTGCCATTGTAAATTTGTCGTCGTATTATCCGTTGCCATTTTATTTGTCGTCGTATTCACTGTTGCCCTATGTGGCAATTTAAATTAGTCCGGAATACGAGTTGAAAACACGAACAAAGCAAATGCTGCCATGGGATCACAATCAAACACCCTTCGTGCATGTGCTTTAATTAACTCATTAATGGAGAAGTTGTGAGCGAGGCGGGCGGCGGCTGGTGCATGGAGGTCAAAGAGCTCGCTTCCCGATGAGCATTGGCGGCCTTGCTGCTTGCACGTGTCTCGTCGAGCCTGCGAGGTGGACAGGATGCACGCGTCCTGTCGAGCCTGCGCGGCGCACTGCTCGCACGCGTTCCGTCGAGCCTGTACGGCGGACTTCTCGCGCTCGTCCCGTCTAATCAAACACCTGCACGCACGCCGCCGAGTATTGTTAAATTTAGACTCGGTTCATATAATACAACCGTTTGTGATATTAATGTGTCAGCTATTTGTTTCAAAAAGGACTTCGTTGGCTATTAATGTGTGCGCCTTGTCGCAAACTGGACGATTTTTTTTACCACAGCATATATGTGCCATGTCATGAAACCATGCCAAGTTTCATATTTTTTGGGTGAGTTTTTTATTTACTGGGATTTAAAAACCGAGATTCTCAATGTTTCAGGACGACGAGAAGTTTGTAATTCATTCCCATTTCTTAAATCAGGCCTAAACATGCACCCAATGACACATGTACGATTTTCCACCCATTTTGCTTCACTGGAGCATGTGCTTATATTTCAAATTTGAATTATGCACTACATTAAATGCCTAGAAAACTTAATTAATATATACAATGGCCAAACGAACCCTGAACAGTTTCAATTTTCAGCACGACACTCCTGTTATTCTATGTTGCATGTAGAAAACAAAGTTCAAGGCGAGAAGAGGCAGCGATTATCGTTTCGCCCACAAGAGGGGCATGTTTCCCTACCGGAACCACGAGAGTTGTGACAGGCTCCGGTTTGTAAGAGGCTTGTAATATAGGTGCGCCCAAATTGGACAATTATATGTACCATGTAGTGACACCATGCCAAGTTTCATGATTTCCTGGTGAGTTTTGGATTTACAGAGATTTAAAAACCGAGATTCACAATGTTTGTGGCCAAGCCAGGACGGCGAGACGGTTGAATTCATTGCCATTCGTTCCATGTGACCTAAACATGCACCCCAAGGACACATGTACGTTTTTTCTAGCCATTTTGGTGCACTGGAGTATGTATTTGTAGTTCGGATTTGAATTATGGACATTAAATGCCTAGAAAACTCAATTAATGAATAAAAAAGGTCAAACGAAACCTGAATAATTTCAATGTTCAGCGCGAATCTCCCGTTGTTCCGTGTAGAAGAAAATACGAGGCTTGAAGAGGGAGCGATTATCGTTTGGCCCACAAGGGGACACGTTTCCCTATCCAAACCACGAGGGTTCTTCCGACAGGCTCCGGTTTGTAATAAAGCTTGGCCCAAATTGGCAATGTTTTTACCATGACATATATGTGCCATGACGTGACACCATGCCACTTTTGATGACTTTCTGGCGAGTTTTGGATTTATGGGGATTTAAAAACCGAGATTCGAAATGTTTGAGGACGAGCCAGGATGCCGATACGGTTGTAATTCGTTCCCATTCCTGGCATGGGACCTAAACATGCACCCAAGGACACATGTATAATTTTTCTAGCCATTTTGGTGAACTGGAGCATGTATTTGTAATTCAGATTTGAATTATGGACATTAAATGCCTAGGAAAGTCAATTAGTGTATAAAAAGGCCAAACGAACCCTGAATAATTTTAAATTTCAGCACGAATATCCTGTCATTCCATGTTGCCCGTAGAAGAAAATACAAGGCGAAAAGAGGCAGTGACTACGTTTCGCCCATAAGGGGAACACGTTTCCCTATCAGAACCACGAGGCATCTTTGAGAGAAGCTCCGGTTTGTAATAAAGCTTGGCCCAAATTGGACAATGTTTTTACCACGATATATATGTGCCATGACGTGACACCATACCACCTTTTTTGATGACTTTCTGGTGAGTTTAGGATTTACGGGGATTTAAAAACCGAGATTCCAAATGTTTGAGGACGAGCCAGGACGCCGGTACGGTTGTAATTCGTTCCCATTCCTGACATGGGACCGAAACATGCACACGGACACATGTATAATTTTTCTAGACATTTTGGTGAACTGGAGCATGTATTTGAAGTTCAGATTTGAATTATGGACATTAAATGCCTAGGAAACTCAATTAGTGTATAAAAAAGCCAAACGAACCCTCAATAAGTTTAAATTTCAGCACGGATATCCTGTCGTTCCATGTAGCCGGTAGAAGAAAATACAAGGCGAAAAGAGGGAGTGATTATGTTTCGCCCACAAGGGGGAAACATTTCCCTATCGGAACCACGAGGCTTCTTTGAGAGAAGTTCCGGTTTGTAAGAGGCTTGTAATAAAACTTGCGCCAAAATGGACAAAACAAATTCCTCGACATATATGTGCCATGTCGTGACACCATGACAGGTTTCATGATTTTCGGGTGAGTTTTGGATTTACGGGGAATTAAAAACCGAGATTTTTCTCACGAAATGTTTTCAAATAGCACATGGTTCACTCACGAAAGCCGTGTGCCTACCAAACCGTGGCCGATGCCCCCCTCCCCCCTGCTACGCGCGCGATCTGAGTCGTGTGTTCTGATTGGCCAGAACCCAAACCCCACGGATCGTACGTGTGCACCATTGGATGCTCCCAGATCGAACGGCAACCCTCAGCCCTTTCGACAGCACATGCAGTACATGGGTAAGCACTGTGCGCATGCGTCGTGCTAGCTCACACTTCATTCTCTACTATGTTTTCTAAATAGGCTACCGTTTCCCGCCACTTCTCTCATCGGTTTCCCACCTCTTCTCCCATCATTTTCCCGCTACCAGTGTCAGTGCTCATTGAAGGCTAGTGAAGACACACCGGCCATGTAAATATCGCACACAGTTTCTAAAAGCACAAATGTGTGTGATAGAAGGGAGTAGGTCCCATAGGGTGACCAACGTGAAACGCCTTAATGGCAAGGAGGCAATTCCTATCAGCAAGGGGCGGCTTCCCATCCGCTAGCCTAGTCGAATAGAATGCAGAAGTTAAGCATGCTCGGGCTGGAGTAGTCCAAGGAGGGGTGACCCGATGGGAAGTTGCATATCTCAAGCTTCATTTAAATGCCATGACACGGTCATTATAGAGATAAATATCTCTATAGTTACCTATCATGGCAATTATATAAACCTTGGGATCCTTGTTTTGCTAATTTGTAGACTATGTTTTTATTGGTTATTTTTTGCTCTAAAAAATTAAAGAATGATTGACTTGACCTGTCATGGCGATTATATAAACCTTTTTCAGGTCGCATGCAGGGTATAGGGGGCAGGGTGTTCTTATCGAGCATGTCTCCCTTGTGCGGCTTATAGACGCTGCACATATCTGTGCGCTCCCCGAGGTATATATACTATCCTTTACCGACAATGAGGGGGGCCCACACAATCTATCCCTTTGACCCAACAACGAGAAGGGTTTGACCATGATGGTTTCCGATTGATACTAGTAAGGTACACGTGCATTGCACGCATGAGATTTGGTACCCAAATTATGAATAAATACCACACTATAGCATGTAAACTTTGAGTCATATATGCATGATGTAGATGTTCGTTTAATTCTTATAGTTCATCTCATTCAAAATCAATTAGTTTTATAAAAAAAGCTATTTTAAGATTCATGCAATTATGCATTGTAAAGCATAAAGTAAAAACAAAAAGTGACAATTCATTTAGAAAAAAAAAGTTTGGGCAATTAAGATATGGAAGATTCTAGAACAAAGGAGAAGTGCTTGTGTTTTGAGGTTTGTGCATTATGCCTAAGTTCAACCCTGGAGTCTTCTAGATTGTACATGTGGCAGAATCTGGTGGAATGTAGATGATATCCAACGGCCAGTAGTGCTCGGATTTGCCATCTCTGTACCGTCGAATTGGCTTCATCCAATGACCAACTTTCAAAGTTATTCGCACACTATATAGGGGTATAGATGTGTGCCATGCTAGACCAAATAAAGTTTGAGCGCATGCGTGGGACAACCCCCCCCCCCCCCCCCCGCCGCCTCGAAGTTGGGAAACCGACATCATACGTATTAAACCAGGCTTGGAGTCGGGTACGGTGTTCGGTTTGGAATGTAGTTGGTGGCCCATCGAAGTTGTGCATTCGGGATTTAAACACATCACACACCACCGTACCCATACATATTTTCGGGCCGCATGCAGTGTATACGGGGTCTTCTGATCGACCACGTCTCCCTTGTGCGGTTTTTTGTGACGACACGCATATCTGTGGGCTCCCCGAGTGTATATATATCACCCCTTTGACCGATAACGAGGGGTATGTGTTGGCCATGAATGGATTCCTCCTAGTTCGTGTTAGGGCCGGTCACCGTCACATGTCGCTCAACCAAAGCTCGAGCTCATGCGTTGTCAGGATTCCCTCCCACATGCTCGGATTGCTGGGTTCGACCTACATCGTACCCTACGTATCTTGTCCTTAACTACCTTGCCTTCAAGGTTGTTGTCTGTATCGAGAGGTAGGCACCACATCTAAATTGTACATTATTCTATATCGAAAACACACATCACCCCTTCCCAACATACATCATTTTGGGCCGCATGCAAGAGGTGCTGGTTTTGTGGTCCCTCTCGTGCGATTTTTATGATGGTTCAATCTATTGGCCGAAGCGGCTTATAGACAACAACAGTTGTCGTTTGACCAAATGATAGATTCATTGGTCCGTCTTATGGTACGTCATAGCGACATGCATGTATGACCAAAGTATCATTACGTGCATCCGCCCCGCTGACACGAAGTGGGAGGTGGTGGGCCAAGCATCCTAGCTAGCTACGACATTATGTCATTATAGATATATCCAAGGGTGCTTTCGGGTTTGCGAGGCAGGTGCCACCAAAGTTATGCATTGTGTATTTAAAGTTTTAAACATCACACCCAATATTCCTACATATATTTGGCCACTTCCAGGTGGTTCTTGACTTCTGGCCCCTCTCATCGATCTTCGACGACGCGCCCAACCGTGGGCCCGCGCGGTCAAAGTTGTGCATTGGAATTTTGAACATCACAGACCATCCTTTTCACTCATATATATTTGGGCCACATGCTGGTGTGGCTGTCTTCTGACTCTCTCTAACGTTTTTTTTTTGCTGCAAAGACTCTGATGACGCTCAATGGACACGGGTATAATATCTTAACCGTGTGCGATGCAAGTGCGTTGTGAATCACGACGATTGCGCAAGCACGAGCGAAGATGGAGGTACTGGCTCAACCGTGTGCGATGCAAGTGCGCTGTAAAATCACCATGACTGCGCAAGCGCGAGCAAAGGGTGGAGGTAATGGCTTAACCGTGTGCGATGCAAGTGTGTTGTAAAATCACCATCTGCGCAAGCTAAAGGCGGGTAAGTTTATTTGGAAATTAGGACGAATCGTGTGCGATAGACCAGCTAGCTAGAAATATAAAAACAAACTACCCGCCTTGAGCGTTGCAAAAATCGGCGGTTCCGCCACTTTTCCTTATTATCATACACGTATATTCTTATTGGACCGTGCGCGATCTTGGGCACTCCCGCCCTGCATCAATTCCTTTACCCAAATTTTAGTAGCCGCCGTACTTCAACCGTCGCCCACACTCCTCCAGCGCCGACCTTATAGTAAAATTGCAGTAGCCGAGGCATTTGAACCGTCGCCCTCCCTTGTCCACCACCATTTCCACTCACCATTACTAAAATTTTCAGTAGCCGCGACGTATCCTCAAACAGCCCGCCCTCCCCCCCCACCCGGCCCCCTCCCCCCTCAAACCCTAGCTCGTGGCCGCCGCCGGCGCCGCCAGCGCCACCGCCAACCCCTGCCGGTCTGCCCGTTCCTCCTAGCTTAGATAATAAAGTTCAGGTTACCCGGCGATTCCCATACCGTCGCCCCACTCCCCTGAGTTTTTAGATGAGGCCTGCGGTGTCCCTCCCCGCCAGATCCACATCCCCTGCTCCAGAATGTCACAGCCTAAACTCAACCACGTATCCCGGGGAGCCCGACGAGCGTTCGGCCAAGAAGAGGTTTATCATGGCCTCTCTGGCGGACGTTGGCGAGGTGGCCTCCGTTCGCCCCGACCTGTCGATCCCGGAGCAACACGTCGCCGCGGAAGCCGGCGAAGACGTTGACTACGTTGCCATGCCGAAGGCTTCATGTCAGCGGGCTAGCGTATTTCTGTATCTCGGGAAAGTTGGCTACGACATCAAGCTCGTCGACAGCGACGGCTTCACGCGGGCCATGTCATAGGTAAGTGGTCCATCCCCAACCCCTCTGGTTCAACCGCCATCGATCTATTCGACGGCTCTGCCGCTGATCTCCTCCACCAAGCGGTCAAGGATTTGCGATCCTTATACGCCATCGAGCCCATTTTGTCATTTCTGAAGGACACGTTCTACGGCGGCGGCTTGAGATCCTCAATTGCCAAGTCAGATCTCATCGACCACGACCACGACCACGAGGAGGGCACCCACGAAGGTTCTTCCAAGGTGAAACAACCCATCTGTAACATCAGAGAGCGCACCATGGGTCTGTGCTCTTCCAAATGGAAGGATCCCGTCCATGAAATGTGAGGCAACATCCTATCAGCAAATCTTACATTTTCTAGCTTGCCAACCCGTACCCTTTGTTGTAGTAGCATTTGCCATGCGGTGCTTTAACTGTGCCATGTTTAATTATTTCAGTTATGCAAAAATGTATTGTTCAATAGGGCTATGTGATGTTTAAGTATGAATTGTTCACTTCAGTTTCACGAATGGCTATATTTGGTTGTTTATAGTGAGTAGATATCTTGTTTATCTGTATTTGGTTATTAGGTTGGTTGCAGTGAGCATTTTTTCAGTTATCCAGCAGATGCCTTGTTTATATGTATTTGGTTCTTGGTTTGGTTGCAGTGAGCATTTGCCCAGTTATTAAGCAGATGCTTTGTTTATCTGTATTTGGTTGTTAGGTTGCTTTTTTTAGCATTTGTCCAGTTTTCAAGCAGATGCTTTGTTTATCTGTATCTGCTTGTTAGGTTGGTTGCAGTGAGCATTTGTCCAGTTTTCAAGCATTTGCCCTGTTTATCTGTATTTGCTTGTTAGGTTGGTTGCAGTGAGACTCTGTCCAGTTTTCAATGGCTATATTTGGTTGTTATATTGATCATTTATGCATTGTTTATTTCAGTCATTTACAATGTGTTGTTCATTATGTGCAAGTCAGAACTGTGCCGCTCGACTGCGTCAATACCAGTTTGAACGGCTATATTTGGTTCCAGTTATGCCTGGTGTAGTTAACACATGCCCTTTATTTCAGTTTTACACATTTATCTAGTGTGATGTTTAAGCATTACCTACGTTCTATTTATTTTCAACAATACCAGTTTGAATTGCAATATTTGATGGCTGTTAAGCCTGCTGTCGGTAATATCGCCTTCTATTTTATATCTGCTTTAACAGCATACTGAAACCAACACATTCAAGCTATCATTTGGAGATTATGTTGTTTACCTTTGCTATATTTGTTTGATGTTAAGGTTGCTGTACTTATCATGCCTTTCCACTACTTATGCAGGACAACAACGGGAGTGGCCACCATTTTCTGCCGAGGTTAGCTTCATCCCTCGGCTTGTACTCCCCCGTCGTTCCATAATGTAGTGCATACAGATCCAGGCCTGGACACTTGTTAGCTTCTAATATTGACTTGTTGCTTGTAGGTACATATGCCCTTGGCAAGGATCCAAGCATCGACCCTTTTTGCGTATGGGGCAATGAGATATTCATGAACAAGCATCAAGTGAGGAAACTGATAAGGATTATTAGCAGAAAGATACGAATGGTGGCAAGCAAATTATTTGTTTATGCTCTATCCAACACAACAGTGAGCTGTAGGATAGTAACTACAACTCTGCAGCCTTCTCTTTTTACTGCTCATAATGAGTTGTTAGACAACAATGTCTGAATCTTTTTCGTATACAGTGGTTCCCGAAGCAGTTCACTCAAGATTACCTCGCAAAGTACATGATTGATGGACACGCAATGAAGGTTAAAGTATTTCATCCAGACTACAATGAGCATCGAGAAGTCATAATGAAGACAGTAAAGGATGGACGGGCAGCCAACACAAGGGGTTGGCCTAGAGTCATGCGCGCATTGTGCATGGAGGAGGGCACAATATGGGCATTCCGCTTCACCTTCTCCAGCAACCAGAATGTCTTTCGACTCTCTCTTTACAGTCTTTAGTACAACTGTGGTTCATCATTCTTTACTTGGTGCTTCTGTAGTTCTTCAGTATATGTACTTGTGCATCGAATTATGTATTCATGGTTGAATCTATATTTGTAATAAACATGGTTGGATATGAAATAAGTGATTGCCTACTTTCAAATTCAAAACATGTGATTTTTAAATTAGGGATTAATTAGGGATTACACTGCACACGGTTTGCGAAAGCGAAACGTCTGCGATAGACGTGGAGATCAGACACATTTCTAGGATCCACTACGTGTGCGATCAATCTCCACTGCACATACGACATCCTCTTGAAAACTGTTTGCGTTAGGCCACCTTGCGCAAACGTTTACCACATAAAAACTGTGTGTGATGGACAGCCTTTGTCACATAATTTCTTCTACGCACCGTGTGTGATGCATTCAATAGCGCAAACGATAAAATTGTTAATATCGTGTGCAATGGCAACGCTATCACAAACGATTTAACGGGGAAAATTGTGTGTGATGTACCTGCGAACGGAAACGTTTTCCTTGGAGTGACTGTGTGGGACGTACATACGAACGGAAACGTTTAGCGCGGACTGACTGTGTGGGATGTACTTGCGGCCGGAAACGATTTCGCCTGTATAATTGTATTTTTTTAGCACTACTGTATGTATAACCGTATTTGAGCGCTCGCCGGTCGTACATGACCTCATTTTGCCGAGCATGTGTGCCAGCAGGGCATATCCCCGACGGTTTCTGGGTCGTGTGGGAAGGACCCCCCTATCGCCCACACTCACTTGGCGACGGTTCCAAATGCCATCACGGAAAGAGGTTAAAAACCGTTTTTATAGCACCGCTGCGTACCAGTGTTATTCCCTTGTAAGTGTAAGTGTATTAGCGTAAGTACATTTTGTCTACTCAAAATTACTGCCAACGTAAAACTGGCTATGGAATTTACACAGTTTATCTATTGTATATGGTAAATAGGCTCCAGATTGATGATATACACATGTTAGTAAGCTTATTTGAATCACAGAGAATGTTCAGATGTAATCTACTTGTAGGTGAAACTAAGGAGCTACACTTTGTGGAATCATTTCTAATAACATGTATGTTGTTGTCTTAGCAAATCCCATATGTAGATTGTAGAACAGTAACTGAAAGGTAATATTATTGGGTTACTTTCATAAATTAAATTTTATATTTTATTGCTCTCTGCATTTTTGTAAAATGAAATGTGTAGACTGATAATGGTCTTCATATTTTCAGCAATACTATTATAAACAAATAAATCCAGTCCATTTTATTCTTTTTTTGTGCACTCTGGTAGTGGTATGTCACATTCTCCGAAAGCATATTTTGCATCAAAATTATGGAAAAAAATATGTAGTTTGTCATGCTGATCCATATGCATATTGGAACAGACCAGCGGACGCACATCTCCTGTGCTATTATGTGTTGATCCATTCTCCTTAATATATTTTTATGCTTGCTTTTACCTTACATGTCTCGCCAGTTCATGTGACCCCTCGGTTGTGCTGTGAAGCTTGTGAAATAGAAGGCTCCCAGATTTTTTTACAAGCATTTCACCACCTCTGCGATATAACATCTGCTCTATTGTGTGACCACAATGTTGTTTGGTCCTATTTCTAATTTAACATGTAATATTTGTTCATGGAGACGAGATGTGAACTTATTGTTGTTATTCCCGTGGTGGATGAGGAGTATACTGATGTTTTTCATAGTGGCGAGAAAATACCTAATAATCAGCTGGACTGTTCAACTCACCTTGTTGCAATTACTATTTCCCTTATTTTTTTGTTAACTATAATTAATTAATAATGAAGTGTAGATGCCTACTCGGTTGCTTAGGAAACAATAAGATACAATGAATACATGTTTCAAATGAACATTCAGTCAATATCTATTTTCTGAAAGGTGTTGTGCAATATTTTCAGTTGAACCTTTCTTTGCTCAATACATTCTGAAATTGTAGTATTTCTTAAAGGCAGTTTACAATCTATAATATTTATGAATGGAACTTTATTTGCTCCATTGTAAGAACCTAACACGCATCTATGGAGGGTGTTTGATGTCACGGAAGCACAAAAGAATCATATTGTCATAAAGGGATTCTACTGCCCAAACAACTCTAGGCGATTAGCTAGGTGACATGTTTCTTTTGAGGCAACGTTCCCATTTTTGTGATAATAGATTCTTTCTACCTTTCCAACATGTTGTTTGAGCAAAGAGAATTACATGGCAGGGTTCTGTTTGTAATGATAGATCTCACACTGTAGTTCTGTAGTTTTGATGAATCAGGTTGTTTACAGCTTGAAAATTTACATGCAATAAGACGAGGACTTTTCCCTTCTTAAATCATATCTTTGGTAAGCTGGAACTACAATAAAAGATATATGTGATCTTCAGCGCAGCCAGGAGAAAGTTACGAAAAAAATTAGAGCTAGCAAGAGGGTTTTTTTTTATATGGGCTGCAGTTTCTGGGGCATGACCGTTTTCGTGGAGCAGCCAATGTACTGGATTCCTTGATCTCGCACGCAGCTTGTAGCTTAGGCAAGAAAAAAAAATTGTTGACCATAAGTTATTATGAAGATCAAGTTTAGTTTTATTACCGGGTTTTTTCCCGAGGAAATAGATTAATCTGCGTGATGATTTTATAAGGGTCCGACTAAAAATGAATCGTCTCATCAGAATGAAATATATGGATGGTCCTGGATATTTGGATTACACAAACTCGGAAATTGTTATGTTGCTATAGAAACAAATAAAAAAAACACATTCATTGTCAAGTTTTTGCTATACAATGAGATGAAAATTATATTCCTAAGAACATATAATAAATTATAAGGTTGTTGCCCGCGTTAAATTTGTGTTCACTGAAAAAGTTACAATAACACATTATGGAAATGCTGGAAAAATGATATGAATACAATTTGGCTAAGTATGAAAGACATAATTACAAGGCAAATGATAAATGTATAACATATATATTTACATATAAATAAATAACCAAAAATACCTAAGACAAAAATATGTTGGCACAAGTGTTACATTTGTAAATGTCATCAGATATGGTTCCAGTATTTAGTTAGACACACTAGTAGAAAACAGGGTACTAGTCCCGGTTCCAGAGGGCCTTTAGTCCCGGTTCTGGAACCGGGACAAAACAAACGGGACTAAAGCCCAAAACCTTTAGTCCCGGTTTGCTTACGAACCGGGACAGAAGGGGCTCCACGTGGCCGCTACGGGGCGCCCAGGCAGGAGGACCTTTAGTCCCGGTTGGTAACACCAACCGGGACCAAAAGGCAGCCACGCGTCAGCAGCTTGCAGGCGCTGGGTTTTTTATTTTTGAAAGGCGCGGGGAGGGGGGGGGGGTTAGGGGTTTTGGAGGGTTAATTTAGGGGTTTCATATTGTGTTATCTAGCTAATAGAGAGAAGTGACCTCTCTTTCTCCATGCTTGGTCGACGCTAGCTACTATACATATAGAGAGAACTCGACACGCTAGCTAGTAAGCAAATGAAGGAACCATTATAATTACACAAGATCGTCATGAACATATACAGAGAGAAGTGACCTCCCTTTCTCCGAGATTGGTCGAGCAACAAGTTTTCGTATATCTATCCGATGCTACTACATATATACAATATAACATCTCTTACAATCCCTAACATCATCTACCGAAAATCAGCTTCAATTTCCACATGGCATTCTCCGTCTTTATGTATGACGTGGTCAAGAAAGAATCCCGCCAATTCCTCTTGAATTGCTCGTATGCGATCATGTGGTAGGAGTTCGTTCCGCATCTCCCATGTCTAATTTAAAGAAGGGGGTCAATACATATATATGAATGAAATTCAACACAATCGATGGTAATAAAATAAAATTATGAATATTGTTTACGTACTTCAAATTGTTTGTCAGAGTAGCCCCGCTGAGAGGTCGAGTTGTAGATGAACTCGCAAACGTAGTATCCACATAAATTATTCCCACCTTCCTGCCACAAGCACTTTACGAGAAATAGAGTTCAATCAAACTGATAATCAAGCATGATAAATGGTATTGATGAAACTGGGATCAATGAGAGTTGCGCGGAACTAGCTAGTACTACTTACTTTCAGGTGTGTAAATTGCAGCTCCCTCTGTAGACCCGGAACCATTCTGGTGAACTGTTTCCAAACCCTGCCAGGCAAAGGAAATGATTACTTGATATCAGCAAATGAACGAAAGTTGCCGATATGGTCCGATAATGATCGATTGAACTTACTTCTGGAGCATTGCAGTCATGTCCGCATAATCCTGGGGATCTTTACGTCTTGAGTCTAAGACAGTTACTACTCCCCAGTCAAGCTTAATCTCTAGCAGAATAAAGTGGAACCTGCGCACGCATAACTCATCAATTACATTACTATAACCTCGAGTAAGCGAAACTAAATATGCACAAGACAATAAGACTCACTGGAAGTTGTAAGGAAAGAGTATTTTCCCTTTGTTTTGATGTCGAAGTAACGATTGTAGCAAGTTGTTCTCAGTATCTTTGACTCTGTTTTTAACCGACCATTCATTTACGTATTTGGGTTAATGAACCCAATGTCATAGATTTGTCCTTTTTTGCATTCGACGATCTTCAATCTGCATAATATAGTGAGGATAATTATATATACATGCAATGAAAGAGCTGAGCTATATAGACTTAATTACAGAAGTAATACTTACAGATAGTAGCAAGTCATGAGTTGTTTGTCGAGAGCGTCTTGATTGAATAACTGAAATAACTCCACAAATTCAACAGGAATCAACTCAACTCCAATGAGGTCGTGCTCCTCTTTAATTCTCACCATCATACTGTCGGCCCCAGACTCCCTGCAGGTATCCATGTACCATTCATGCAATCTTCACATCATCGTTGTTAGAGGAGGATGATCAGGTTTGACGAGAGGCTTCCCGTGCTCGTATTTGAAGATCTCTACTACCTCTAATGTTTCAAACTGTACATCATCGCTCAGGTAATCACCAACATTAGTACCGGGCAGTAGCCCCGGTTGATTAGCGACGATATCGCTAGAGACCTTGAGCGGGGGGCACAATTGCTTCGCCTGTTCGCCGAGCTGGGGAATTGTTTTCCCACTTCTTCGTTTTGCTAATCTTGCAGCACTGGTAGTACTTCCCGGTTTGTGGCTAGAACCGGGACAGAAGACTGACCTTTGGTCCCGGTTCCAGCCACCAACCGAGACTAAAGGTGCTGGCCCAGGAGCGAGGCCCATTGGTCCCTGTTCGTGTATGGAACCGGGACCAAAAGTGTCAGACGAACCGGGACCAATGGCCCCCGAGGCCCGGCCGGCGCCCTGGCCTCATGAACCGGGACTGATGCACCCTTTGGCCCCGGTTCGTGAGTGAACCGGGATTAATGCCCTTACCCAGGCCTCAACCAAAGCCCTGTTTTCTACTAGTGACAAATCAAAGAATAAGTTTTCATTATTAAACTTTTAAAATTTCTAGCCCACGCATTGAGTCGGCCACTTAGCTAGTTACCAGGAAAATCACGAGATTTCTGAATACTTGAATATTGCAATACTGCATTTTATTTAAACTAGCTATATATTGTTATAAAGAAAAAAAAGGTGTTTAGTCCTCGAAAGAAACGGATCAGCCTTTGCATTGCTCACTAATGTTGGAAACGAACTATACTATCAATTTCTGGCAAATTAAACTCGTTTACACACATTGGAAGATGTATGTCTGGTCATTCCAGAGACTAGAGATAAGATCAACAACTCTTCTAGCCGTTAGAATCTTAGAGCTGAGTCATTCATCTATTCAGAAAAGGAATCCACATGTATGTTTTTTAAGGAGACGTATGTGTATGTGGTTGACATATATTGTAATTGTACTGTCCAATCTTCAATATCTAAATAGCTAGTCCCCATTAACATGTTTCTCTCAACATGCAAGCATGACATCTCACCGAGGTAACGGGAAAAAGACACACCTCAACATGTAATCATGCATAGGAAAAGTCACACCTCAACATGGAAACATGCATAAGAATTTTCATTCTACTATGTTATTTATATTTAATAAATATTTTACAATAATCAAACATAGTCAAGCATATGTATTTTCAGTTTTAGTTACCATATTACTACTCCAAATATTATTGTTTCATACAATCAAATATATTGCATAATATTTTCGCGACAACGTGCAAGGTATCATGCATCTAGTGCTACTAAGTGGTACGTGCATAGCACATAGGAACCAAGTGCTTTAAGAATTTACAAGACACAAAAAGTTTTATCTATGTGCTTTCTAGACTGACGACCCCATAGGCTGTCACTACTATATTTATGTATCTACCTCTCTTTCTTTAATGAATAAAAATTGTCTAATGTTTTTGTCTACAAATATATATGTGTAGAACGATGGGTCTAATGAATAAACGATGGGTCTCAGAACTACAATCATGTGTCCTCTGATCATTGGTGTACTATTATTTAGGGAAGTAATTCAGCTTTAAAGCGCTGACACGTTTTGAAAGTGCATGGCTATAAAATGTAATGAACATGATTCATCTGTGTCCCCTTAATTATTTTTCGGCCATTTCAAAAGGAAAATCAAAACATGCACATATATCATAGGATGAGTAGGAATGTATGTACATCACACTGCCACCTAGTAGTTGGATGACAAAATGAAATGCTGCCTGACAAAATTGATAATGATCACCCGGCCGGGTACAAAAGACTAGCAGGTACATGCAATCTCTCACACACCAAAACGAAAAACAATCGATCTCAGAGCTACAATCTTGTGTCCTGATCGAACGACTTAAAACCAACAATAAATTCTTCAGAAATCTTAGCACGTACGAACGTACGTAAAACCAATATGGGACTCGATCACTCCATCGAGATGGATGGCTGTTCGGTCTACTAGCTCCCTTATTCCTTTTCCTTGGCTGATCCGGCCAGGAAATCAAACTGTTCCGCCATGCTAACGACTAACCAGGTCGTCGGCGAGGGTGTCGCGCAGGTGGGAGGCCGACGGCGAGGGGTTATCATTGGCGAGCATAGCGCGGCCGTCGTCGTTCAGCTTCACGCGCTGCAGCAGCTCGGGGTCCAGCGGGTCGCCGAGGCGCTCGCAGATGTTGTGGAGCGCGCAGCACACCTCGAGCACCAAGGCAGGGTGGACGTCGTCTTCATCATTTTTCTTCCCCCCTTTGAGCTTGATCTCGACGCGCTTCTGGAGCAAGGACCAGCGCGCTTTCAGTCTTCGGAACGTCTCCACGCCCACGGCGAGCACCTTCTCGACGCCCTCGTTGAAGCTCTGCTGCGCCGGCGTCAGGTTGTGGTGGGAGTAGGGCACCATCATCCAGTCCGTCAACGGGTAGCCGGCGCCGCCAACCAGGCGCATGCTCTGTCCAAGGATCTGTCCGGTAAGCTCGGGCCTGCTGAGTGTCCACGCAAGGAGGGTTTCCTCGTCGGACTTAGCACCGGGGTGGCCGGCGAAGACCTCGCCGAATGTCCCGTCGGCGTTGACGGACGCCTGCAGGGTGATGCTGTACGAGTCCCTGTTGTTGTTGCGCGCACTGGCCTGGCGGTTATAGTAGTCGATGAAGTGGTTCTTGTTGGGCGCGATGATGGCGAAATGCGTGGTATGGACAGTGCCGATGATGCCCCGGATGCCGGACAGGGCCTGGAAGTCTGCGGCGTTGGCCGCTATGGCGGCGGCGTTAGGCCAGCCGACCTCGTCCGGGAAGATCTTGTCCTTGATTGCGCAGCACACTTGGTTAAAGATCTTGTGGCAGGTGGAGAGCGCGATTGGCTTGAAGCGATCGGCGACGTCGCGGAGGGACTCCCCGCTGGTGAGGCGCCAGAGGCAGAGGGCGACCCGCTTCCGCACGGGGACGGGCGTGACGGGTTGCCGCTCGGCGCTCTCCTTGCTGACGGCGTCGGCCAGCCGCCCGCACAGGTGATCTAACGTGGGGCCGGACATGCCGAAGAGGCGCCTGAAATCTGCCGATGGGAAGGTGGGATCGCCCACCATTTGCCACAACCACCGCTCTTTGCTGGCTGTCTCAGTCGACGAGCGCTTCCTCTTGGAACCCTCCGCCCCCTCCTTCTTCCTCTTCCCCGAGCTCTTCTTTCTCATCTCCTTACTCGCCTCCTTGGCAGTCGCCACCGGCGCCGGCTCAGACCACGTAGCCACCTGTTGAACAACATAGCCCAAGACGGACTGGTCGTCACCGTTGGTGTTCCCAGTCTCCACCGGCGCTGGCCCAGACACCGCAGCCTCCTGTTGAAGAAGATGGCCCGAGAAGAACTGGTCGTGATGGTCGGTGTTCCCCTGCGGCTGCACCGTGCCTTCCCAACCCATCTCACCAGCCGCCCCCACCATCCTCACCGGCACGGGCACTGGCTCAGACACCGCACCCTCCCGTTGAAGAAGATGACCCGAGAGGAACTGGTCGTGATGGTCGGTGTTCCCCTGCGGCTGCACCGTGCCCTCCCAACCCATCTCACCAGCCGCCCCCACTATCCTCACCGGCACGGGCACTGGCTCAGACACCGCACCCTCCCGTTGAAGAAGATGGCCCGAGAGGAGCTGGTCGTGATGGTCGGAGTTCCCCTGCGTCTGCACCGTGCCCTCCAAACGCATCTCACCAGCCGCCTCCACCCTCTCCAGCGGCAGGGGCACCGGCTCAGACAACGCAGCCTCCTGTTGAACAAGATGGCCCAACAGGAACTGGTCGTCGCCGTCGGTGTTTCCCTGGAGCTGTACCGTGGCCTCCCATCCTATGGCATCAGCCGCCTCCACCCTCTCCACCGGCACGGGCGCCGACTCAGGCCACCACGCAGCTAGGGCCTCCGGTTCAACAAGATCCTCCAACTGATCGAACGTGTCGTCGTCGGCCATGTTGTTCACCTAGCTAAACAGTGTGGGCACGAGAATGGATATTTCGTGTTCTTGGGTCGTTCTAGGAGAAAGGAGATGGAGGAATGGCGAGGAGGGTTAGTGACTGGGACTTGGAGGAGAGAGGATCTGAGGAGGGGCGGTATATATTGGAGGAGGAGGATCGGAGGAGGGCTAGGCCTAGGGTTAACGTTGGCGGCCGGACGGATCGACCGTTGGTGTGAGGGCGCGCGGGGAAGCTTGGCCGGGAAGAGAAGACCGATATAGAAATAAAAGCGAGTGAGAGAAGAGGGAAGAGGCGGCTTGGCGGATAGACGTACGTGGCGTCTGGGTGTTTCTTGCCTTTTGGGCTGCATGTTTTTGTTCGAGCCTCTAAAATGCAAAACATTTGCATTTTTTCTTAGAAAAAACTCAGATATATTAAAATGGTTCCTCATAACTATAAATCATCCCAAACATTATAAAAAAATGCGTTGTCTACTTAACACAAAATTTCTAACAACTTTTAATACTAGTTTAAGACAATTTGTTAAATTTATGATGAAGTTTATCAACTTATGCTATATGTAGTATAACTGAAACTATATATGCTTGACTATGTCTGATTATTGTATAGTTGTAAAATATTTCTTAAATATATATAACATAATAGAATGAAAATTCTTATGCATATTTTCATGTTGAGGTGTGGCTTTTCCTATGCATAATTGCATGTTGAGGTGTGTCTTCTTCCCGCTGCATCGGTGACATGGCATGCTTGCATATTGAGAGAACTATGTTAATGGGAACTAGCTATTTAGATATTGACAATTTGGACAGTACAATTACAATATATGTCAAGTTGTCAACCACATACTACATATGTCTCCTTAAAAAACATATACACGTGAATTCCTTTTCTGAATAGATGAATGACTCAGCTCTAAGCCTCTAACGGCTAGATGAGTTGTTGATCTTATCACTAGTCTCTGGAATGACCAGACATACATCTTCCAACTTGTGTAAACGAGTTTAATTTGCTGGAAATTGATAGTATAGTTCATTTCCAACTTTAGCGAGCAATGCAAAGGCTAATCCGTTTCTTTCGAGGACTGGATACAAACTTTTTCTTTATAACAACATATAGATTAAATAAAATTCAGTATTGCAATATTCAAGTATTTAGATATCTCGTGATTTCCAGTTAACTAGCTAAGTGGCCCACTCGAAGTGTGGGCTAGACTTTTTGAATGTTTAAAGGATGAGAACTTATTCTTTGATTTGTCTAAAGAAATACTAGAACCATATGTGATGGCATTTACAAATGTAAGACTTGTGCGAACATATTTTTGTCTTAGGTATTTTTGGTTATTTGTTTATATGTAAATATATATGTTACACATTTATCATTTAGCTTGTAATATTGCGTTCATACTTGGCCAAATTATATTCATATAATTTTTCCGGCATTTTTATAATGTTGTATTGTAACTTTTTCTGTGAACACAAATTTAACGTGGGCAACAACCTTATAATTTATTAAATGTGCTTACGAATATAATTTTCATCTCATGTGTATAGCGAAAACTTGAGAATGAATGTGTTTTTTTATTTGTTTATATAGCAACATAATAATCTCCGAGTTTGTGTAATCTAAATAACAAGGGCCATCCATATATCTTATTCTGATGAGACGATTCATATTTTAGTCGGACCCTTATGAAATCATCACATAGATTAATCTAGTTTCTCAAGAAAAAACCCGTTAATAAAATAAACTTGATCTTCGTAATAACTTAAGTTCAACATTTTTTTCTTGCCTAAGCTACAAGCTGCGTGTGAGACCAAGGAATCCAGTACATTGGCTGCTCCACAAACACGGTCATGCCCTAGAAACTGCAACCCATAAAAAAAACCTTTTGTTAGCCCTAATATTTTTCGTAACTCTCCCCTGGCTGTTCTGAAGATCACATATATCTTTGATTGTAGTTCCAGCTTACTAAAGATGAGATTTTAGAATAAAAAAATTCTTGTCTTATTGCATGTAAATTCTCAAGCTGCAAAAAACCTTAGTCATCAAAACTACAGAAGTAGAACGTGAGATCTATCAACAGAAACATAACCCTGCCATGTAATTCACTTTGCTCAAACAACATGTTGGAAAGGCGGAAATAATCTATTATCACAAAAAATGGGAACGTTGCCTCAAAGGAAACATGTCACCTAATTGCCTAGAGTTATTTGGGCATTAGAATACCTTTATGACAATATGATTCTTTTGCGCTTCCCTGACATCAAACACCCTCCACAGATGAGCGTTATGTTCTTACAATGGAGCAAATAAAGTTCCAGTCATAAATATTAAAAATTGCAAATTACCTTTAATAAATACTAAGAATTCAGAATGTATTGAGCAAAGAAAGTATCAACTGAAAATATTTCACAACACCTATCAGAAAATAGATATTGACTGAATGTTCATTTGGAACATGTATTCATTGAATCTTATGGTTTCCTCAGCAACGGAGTAGGCATCTACACTTCATTATTATTATTTTGCGAGTATCTACACTTCATTATTAATTAATTATAGTTAACAAAAAATAAGGGAAATAGTAATTGCAACAAGATGAGTTGAACGGTTCAGCTGATTATTACGTATTTTCTCGCCACTATGAAAAACATCAGTAAACTCATCATCCCCACTGCAATAACTACAATAAGTTCATATCTCGTCTCCATGAATAAATATTGCATGTTAAATTAGAAACATGACCAAACAACATTGTGGTCACACAATAGAATAGATGTGATATCGCAGAGGTGGCGAAATGCTTGTAAATAAATCTGGGAGCCTTCTATTTCACACATTTCATAGCACAACAGATGGGCACTTGCACGGGCGATACATGTAAGGCAAAAGCAAGCATAAAAATATATTAAGAAGAATGGATCAACACATAATAGCATGAGAGATGTGAATGGTCAGGTCTGTTTCAATATGCATATAGATCAACATGACAAACTACATATTTTTTCCAAAAAAATTATGCAAAATATGCTTTCGGAGAATGTGACATACCACTACCAGAGTGCACAAAAAAAAGAATAAAATGGACTGGATTTATTTATTTATAATAGTATTGCTGAAAATATCTAGACCATTATCAGTCTACGGGTTTCATTTTACAAAAAGATGGAGAGCGAGAAAAGATAAACTTGAATTTATGAAAGTAACCTATTACCTTTGGGCCACTGTTCTAAAATCTACGTATGGGATCTACTAATATAACTACGTACATGTTATTAGAAATGAACCCACAAAGTACAGCTCCTTAGTTTCACCTACAAGTAGATTACATATGAACATTCTCTGTGATTCAAATAAGCTTACTAACATCTGTATATCGTCAATCTAGAGCCTATTTACCATATACTAGAGATAAACTGTGTAAATGCCGTAGCCAGTTTTACTTGGCAGTAATTTTCAGTAGACAAAATGTACGTATGCTAATACACTTACACTTACCAGGGAATACTAAAACTGATAGGAGTGCATAGTGTTTGGTAACTACACATTGAGCGGCTTCACCTTGGAGTTAGAAAGTGTTGATACATCCATGTTATCTAAAAAGGTTTCGGACCAGATAAAGCCATTACACATGTAAAACAGATACATATGGTGAACTCCATCAGTACAAAAAAGAGGGCAATAACTTCCTGCCTCCAAAAAACAATGGCACCATAACAAAAATATAATCCATGCGGCTGAAAAGAGTTACTGACCAGGTAAAGCAAGTTACAATAACGTATACTAAATGGAAAAGTAGTGGCTACACCTAAGTTCATCGCACCCCCATGATGAATATTAAAATTAAAGCCAATAGCGAAAAGAAAAAAAGAGAAACCATATAGTAACTAGTGCGCGGACTAAATATGTGGACTACATAAACTTAAATTTCAAATTAGTTATGTGCAACAATATAGTAACACACTTACTTTTAGGAGCAATGTATTGAAGTGACAGTATGTGTACATGTACACATTTTGTTCATGCTGTAGGCAAAAGTAATAACAATTTTTCCTGTTTAGGATATGACAGAGATAGTAGAAGCAAGCATGTACGTGAACTTTGACCAGTCAAGCAATCCACACATTTTGCTAAATGAGACACATATGCTGCTTTCGTCAAATTTAATCCAACTTGAGGTGGTATCTAGACTCTACTACCGGTCTATCTATGCTGAGTGTAGTGCAACAATTTTAGAAAATAGTTGTAGTCATTTTAAGCAATTTCATTCTATCCAGTGATATAAAGAACCTAATTTTTATTTATTCATAATACTACTACTCCTTTATTATATGTTTGTGCTGAGCGCATTGGCCATAATTTTAAACAATGACATTATATCTAGTGATATCAACAACCTCATTTGTACAGAAGAGAGAATACTGTTTCTCCTCTAATATGATCCGGTGTTGTGGAATGTTGGCCTCCATAGGTTCAAGCCTAATTGGAACGATGTAATAAATTTTTTTATTCGGAAGCAAAAGGCAATGCAATATGGTATTGCTACTTGTGAGCTGCGTTGAGATTTCCTCGAAGAGGAGTGCATGATGCAGTACAGTAGGGATAAATATTTTCCTCAGTTATGAAACCAAGGTTATCAATCCAGTAGGAGAAGCAAGCAACACTATGTCAACAACACCTGCACACAAACAACAAATACTTGAAACCCAACACACAGAGGGGTTGTCAATCCCTCAACGGTTATGAGCATGATTAAACGGTATATTTTTGATAGATAGATTGAATAAAATACAAAATAAAATAAATAAAAGAAAATTGCAGCGAGGTATTTTTGGTTTTAATATATAATAAAAGATAGACCTGGGGGCATAGTTTTCACTAGAGGCTTCTCTCATAAAAATAGCACACAGTGGGTAGAAAAAATTACTATTAGGCAATTGATAGAAAAGTAAATAATTATGACGATATCCAAGGCAATGATCATATATAGGCATCACGTCCGAGACAAGTAGACCGAAATGATTCTGCATCTACTACTATTACTCCACAAATCGACCGCTATCCAACATGCATCTAGTGTATTAAGTTCATGGAAATACAGAGTAACGCCTTAAGCAAGATGACATGTTGTAGACAAGATAAACTCACGTATGAAATAAATCCCATCCTTTTACCCTTAATAGCAACGATATATACGTGTCATGTCCCTTCACTAGTAGAAAACAGGGCTTTGGTCCAGGCCTGGCCAGCCCATTAGTCCCGGTTCAGTGACGAACCGGGACCCATGGGGGCATACGTCCCGGTTCGTGCGCCCAGGGGGCCGGCCGGGCCTCGTGGGGCATTGGTCCCGGTTCGTCTGGACCCTTTGGTCCCGGTTCCAGACACGAACCGGGACCAATGGGCCTCGCTCCTGGCCCACATCCATTGGTCCCGGTTCATGGCTGGAACCGGGACCAAAGGAGGTCCTTTAGTCCCGGTTCCAGCCACCAACCGGGACCAATGAGGTGCCTATATATACCCCCTCGCCCGCAAGCAGAGCACTCCACTGCTCTGTTTTTTCTGGCCGGCTAGGGGAGGGCTTTGTGGTGCTCTAGCTCACCTCCTATGCACATGAGGTGTTCGATGAAATGCCCGAGCCACACTACTTAAGCTTTCTTCTCTCCAAGCTCCATTTTCCTCAAGATTTGTCTAGGTTTAGCGGTCCGTCACGTCCCATCCCCGTCTTCACCGCCGTCGATCGCCCGCGTCGATCTCGTCGCCGGCACCACCGTGGTGAGCCTCTTGTTCTTATCTTCTTTCTAAAAAAGAAAAATTCTTACTTGTATGATTTAGATAGATACTTGTATATTTTTCTTACTTTTATTATTGTTTGTTATTATATAGTGCGATGGTATTGGTATCCGCCCCCGTCGGCCCTCGTCCTGTCTATGATTCGGATGTGGTATATATTATATTTTATAACTATTTGGTTCATTTATTGTTTATGACAATTATGCCGACCAACGTGACATAGATTTTTTTATCTAGGAGGTATGTGAACCGGAAATTCCAACCGACCCTATTGTCGAGAGGTTAAATTTAGTTAAAGAAGAAAACAATTACTTGAAGGAAAAATTGAAAAAAATTGAGGAGGAGAAGATGATATTGGAGTTGCATGTTGCGGATGTCGTCGATGATCACAAGATCAAGATGGATGCAATGCGCTTCAAGATTAGAAAGTATAGAAAATATGCCATTCATACCGAGGCTTGGTATCATTATGCCGTTGGATCAATTGTTACCTCGCATTTGTTGTTGCATTGAAATGTTTTACATAGTTTCAATGTATGGTTTAATTAGATGCTCTGGAGAGCTATATGTTGTTCAATGAGAACTATGTATGTACTTTGGTTTTAATGTGATGATGAACTTCTATTAATTTGGTCACTTATCTATTCATGATGTTCTGTAATGGTTTTTGACACACTTAATTATATATAATGCATGCAGATGAACCGGCAATGGATGTACGGTGACAGACGCACCTCCGAGTACATTAAGGGCGTGCATAATTTTCTCGAAGTGGCTGAGGCAAACAAGCATAATGGTTTTATGTGTTGTCCATGCCCTATATGTGGGAATACGAAGTCTTACTCTGACCGGAAAATCCTTCACACCCACCTGCTTTATAAGGGTTTCATGCCACACTATAATGTTTGGACCAAGCACGGAGAAAGAGGGGTTATGATGGAAGACAGCAAAGAAGAAGAGGATGATGACAACTATGTGCCCCCTGAATATGGTGATGCTGCAACGGGGGAAGCTGAAGATCAAGAGGAACTAGACGATGTGCCCGATGATGATCTCCGCCGG
Source organism: Thinopyrum elongatum (assembly GCA_011799875.1). NCBI lineage: Eukaryota > Viridiplantae > Streptophyta > Magnoliopsida > Poales > Poaceae > Thinopyrum > Thinopyrum elongatum. Next base: position 514,932,411 of record CM022297.1, on the reverse strand, counting down.
GTCATTGTTGATGCAAAGAGACAGTGCGAAAGTGAAAAGGAGAAGCTGAAGTTCGATCGCATGTTAGAGGATCACCAAAAAGGGTTGTACCCCAATTGCGAAGATGGCAACACAAAGCTCGGTACCGTACTGGAACTGCTGCAGTGGAAGGCAGAGAATGCTGTTCCTGACAAAGGATTTGAGAAGCTACTGAAAATATTGAAGAAGAAGCTTCCAAAGGATAACGAATTGCCCGACAGTATGTACGCAGCAAAGAAGGTCGTATGCCCTCTAGGATTGGAGGTGCAGAAGATACATGCATGCCCTAATGACTGCATCCTGTACCGCGGTGCGTACGAGGATTTGAACGCATGCCCGGTATGCGGTGCATTGTGGTATAAGATCAGACGAGATGACCCTGGTGATGTTGATGGCGAGCCCCCTAGGAAGAGGGTTCCTGCGAAGCTGATGTGGTATGCTCCTATAATACCACGGTTGAAATGTCTGTTCAGAAACAAAGAGCATGCCAAGTTGATGCGATGGCACAGAGATGACCGTAAGAAAGACGGGAAGTTGAGAGCACCCGCTGATGGGTCGCAGTGGAGAAAAATCGAGAGAAAGTACTGGGAGGAGTTTGCAGGTGACACAAGGAACGTATGGTTTGGTTTAAGCGCGGATGGCATTAATCCTTTTGGGGAGCAGAGCAGCAATCACAGCACCTGGCCCGTGACTATATGTATCTATAACCTTCATCCTTGGTTGTGCATGAAGCGGAAGTTCATTATGATGCCAGTACTCATCCAAGGCTCTAAGCAACCCGGCAACGACATTGATGTGTACCTAAGGCCATTAGTTGAAGAACTTTTACAGCTGTGGAATGGAAACGGTGTACGTGTGTGGGATGAGCATAGACAGGAGGAATTTGACCTGCATGCGTTGCTGTTTGTGACCATCAATGATTGGCCTGCTCTCAGTAACCTTTCAGGACAGACAAACAAGGGATACCACGCATGCACGCACTGTTTAGCTGACACCGAAAGTATATACCTGGACAAATCCAGGAAGAATGTGTACCTGGGGCATCGTCGATTTCTTCCAACCAACCATCAATGTCGAAAGAAAGGCAAGCATTTCAAAGGCGAGGCAGATCACCGGAAGAAGCCCGCCATGCGTACCGGTGATCATGTACTTGCTATGGTCAATGATTTACACGTAATCTTTGGAAAGGGTCCCGGCGGACTATCTGTTCCGAATGACACTGAGGGACGCACACCCATGTGGAAGAAGAAATCTATATTTTGGGACCTACCCTACTGGAAAGATCTAGAGGTCCGCTCTTCAATCGACGTGATGCACGTGACAAAGAACCTTTGCGTGAACCTGCTAGGCTTCTTGGGCGTGTATGGGAAGACAAAAGATACACCGGAGGCATAGGAGGACCTGCAACGTTTGCACGAAAAAGACGGCATGCCTCCAAAGCAGTATGAAGGTCTGCCAGCTACGCTCTTACCAAAGAAGAGAAGGAAATCTTCTTTGAATGCCTGCTCAGTATGAAGGTCCCATCTGGCTTCTCGTCCAATATAAAGGGAATAATAAATATCCCAGAGAAAAAGTTCCAGAACCTAAAGTCGCATGACTGCCACGTGATTATGATGCAACTGCTTCCGGTTGCATTGAGGGGGCTTCTACCAGAAAACGTTCGATTAGCCATTGTGAAGCTATGTGCATTCTTCAATGCAATCTCTCAGAAGGTGATCGATCTACAAATCCTACCAAGGCTAAGGAGTGATGTGGCGCAATGTCTTGTCAGTTTTCAGCTGGTGTTCCCACCATCCTTCTTCAATATCATGACGCACGTCCTAGTTCATCTAGTCGACGAGATTGTCGTTCTGGGCCCTGTATTTCTACACAATATGTTCCCCTTTGAGAGGTTCATGGGAGTCCTAAAGAAATATGTCTGTAACCGCGCTAGGCCAGAAGGAAGCATCTCCATGGGCCATCAAACAGAGGATGTCATTGGGTTTTCTGTTGACTTCATTCTTGGCCTTAAGAAGATTGGCCTCCCTCAATCGCGGTATGAGGGGAGACTGACTGGAAAAGGCACTCTAGGAGGGGACTCAATAATATGTAGGGACGGGCATTCTTGGTCTCAAGCACACTACACAGTTCTACAGAACTCTACCTTGGTGACCCCGTATGTCGATGAACACAAGAACATTCTACGCTCCAAACACCCAGAGCAGTGTGACGACTGGATTACATGTGAACACATCAGGACTTTCGGCAGTTGGTTGGAAACACTTCTCAGAGGTGGCAACACTATTTCTGATGAGCTGTACTCGTTGTCCAGGGGACCATCTTCGACTGTATTGACTTACAAAGGATACGAGATAAATGGGAATACATATTACACGATCGCCCAAGATCAAAAGAGCACCAACCAAAACAACGGTGTCCGCTTTGATGCAGCAACCAAGAGGGGAAAGGACACATATTATGGTTACATAGTGGACATATGGGAACTTGACTACGGACATGATTTTAAGGACCCTTTGTTTAAGTGCAAATGGGTCAATATGTCAGGAGGCGGGGTACAGGTAGACCAACAGTACGGAATGACAACAGTGGATCTAAACAATCTTGGGTACACAGACGAACCATTCGTCCTAGCCAATGATGTGGCGCAGGTTCTCTATGTGAAGGACATGTCTACCAAACCGAGAAAAAGAAAAGATAAGGAAGCGAATACATCATACGATGAGCCAAAGCGCCACATAGTTCTTTCAGGAAAAAGAGACATCGTGGGATTGGAGGGCAAGACAGACATGTCCGAAGATTATGAAAAGTTTCATGACATTCCTCCCTTCAAAGTCAAGGCTGACCCAAGCACCCTGTTGAGCGATGATGAATATCCATGGTTACGGCGCAATAAGCAAAGGACACAAGCGAAGAAAAAGTGAAGACTTTCTCTCCACAACTATTATGATGAAAAATAACAAATGAAGTCAGAAAGCGTTGAAAATTGATGATGTGGCTTTGAATGGTGCATTTTGAACACACAAAAAGTCTGGAGTTCAAATAAGTTCAAAAAAATGAAATCCCTTTGTAACAGACGAGTTTCCGTATGAAACCCTGATACTTCGAAAGAGATTGTCCGTTTTGTACACGAAGTCCATCAATTTTTTGCCGTAACCCTCTCAACTTTTTAGCACATGCTATGTGGGTGAAATGATGATACCATGCCAACTTTCAACCTGTTCAGAGTTCATTTGTAGTGCTTTTCAATTTCAGGGTCATATAGCTCTAAAAAATCAGTAAATGCATGAAAAATAACAAATGAAGTCAGAAAGGGTTGAAAATTGATGATGTGGCTTTGAATGGTGCATTTTGAACACACAAAAGTCTGGAGTTCAAATAAGTTAAAAAATGAAATCCCTGTTAACAGACGAGTTTCCGTATGAAACCCTGATACTTCGAAAGAGATTGCCGTTTGTTACACAAGTCCTCCAGTTTTTGCGGTAACCCCTCTCAACTTTTTAGCACATGCTATGTGGGTGAAATATGATACCATGCCAACTTTCAACATTTTCAGAGTTCATTGTAGTGCTTTTCAATTTCAGGGTCTATAGCTCAAAAAAATCAGTAAATGCATGAAAAATAACAAATGAAGCAGAAGGGTTGAAAATTGATGATGTGGCTTTGAATGTGCATTTTGAACACACAAAAAGTCTGGAGTTCAAATAGGTTCAAAAAAATGAAATCCCTTTGTAACAGACGAGTTTCCGTATGAAACCCTGATATTCGAAGAGAATTGCCCGTTTTGTACACGAAGTGCATCAATTTTTTGCCGTAACCCTCTCAACTTTTTAGAACAGTTATGTGTGTGAAATGATGATACCATGCCAACTTTCAACTTTTTTCAGAGTTCATTTGTGTGCTTTTCAATTTCAGGTCATATAGCTCAAAAAAATCAGTAAATGCATGAAAAATAACAAATGAATCAGAAAGGGTTGAAAATTGATGATGTGGCTTTGAATGGTGCATTTTGAACACACAAAAAGTCTGGAGTTCAAAAAGTTAAAAAAATGAAATCCCTTTGTAACAGACGAGTTTCCGTATGAACCCTGATACTTCGAAAGAGATTATCCTTTTTTGTACACGAAGTGCATCCAGTTTTTCCGTAACCCCCTCAACTTTTTAGCACATGCTATGTGGGGAAATGATGATACCATGCCAACTTTCAACCTTTTCAGAGTTCATTTGTAGTGCTTTTCAATTTCAGGGTCATATAGCTCAAAAAAATCAGTAAATGCATGAAAATAACAAATGAAGTCAGAAAGGGTTGAAAATTGATGATGTGGCTTTGAATGGTGCATTTTGAACACACAAAGTCTGGAGTTCAAAAAGTTCAAAAAATGAAATATTGAAATCCCCTTGTAACAGAGAACGCGATTTTTCAATCGAAACACTGATACTTCGAAAGAGATTGCCCCGTTTTGTACACGGTCCATCATTTTGCCGTAACCCTCTCAACTTTTTAGGCACATGCTATGTGGGTGAAATGATGATACCAATGCCAACTTTCAACCTTTTCAGATTTCATTTGTAGTGCTTTTTCAATTTCAGGGTCATTTAGCGCAAAAAGATCAGTAAATGAATGAAAAATACAAATGAAGTCAGAAAGGGTTGAAAATGGATGATGTGGCTTTGAATGGTGCATTTTGAACACCCAAAAAGTCTGGAGTTCAAATAAGTTAAAAAAATGAAATCCCTTTGTAACCCTGATACTTCTAAAGAGATTATCCGTTTTGTACACGATGTGCATCCAGTTTTTGCCGTAACCCTCTCAACTTTTTAGCACATGCTATGTGATGAATGTGATACCATGCCATTTCAACTTTTCATAGTTCATTTGTAGTGCTTTTCAATTTTAGGTCATATAGCTCAAAAAATCAGTAAATGCATGAAAAATACACAATGAAGTCAGAAAGGGTTGAAAATTGATGATGTGGCTTTGAATTGGCATTTTGACACACAAAAGTCTGGAGTTCAATAAGTTCAAAAAAATGAATCCCTTTGTAACAGACGAGTTTTCGTTGAAACCCTGATACTTCGAAAGAGATTGCCCGTTTTGTACACGAAGTGCATCCAGTTTTTTGCCGTAACCCTCTCAACTTTTTAGCACATGCTATGTGGGTGAAATGATGATACCATGCCAACTTTCACCTTTTCAAGTTCATTTGTAGTGCTTTTCAATTTCAGGGTCTATATAGCGCAAAAAGATCAGTAAATGCATGAAAAAAAACAATGAAGTCAGAAAGGGTTGAAAATTGATGATGTGGGCTTTGAATGGTGCATCATTTTGAACACACAAAAAGTTTGAGTTCAAATAAGTTAAAAAAATGAAATCCCTTTGTAACGACGATGTTTCCGTATGAAACCCTGATACTTCGAAGAGATTGTCATTTTGTACACGAAGTGCATAAGTTTTTGCTGTAACCCTCTCAACTTTTTAGCACATGCTATGTGGTGAATGATGATACCATGGCCAACTTTCAACACTTTTCTGAGTTCATTTGTAGTGCTTTTCAATTTCAGGGTCATATAGCTCAAAAAAATCAGTAAATGCATGAAAAATAACAAATGAAGTTGAAAGGGTTGAAAATTGATGATGTGGCTTTGAATGGTGCATTTGAACACACAAAAAGTCTGGAGTTCAAATAAGTTCAAAAAAATGAAATCCCTTTGTAACAGACGAGTTTCGTTCGAAACCCCTAATACTTCGAAAGAGATTGCCAGTTTTGTAACGAAGTGCATCCAGTTTTTCCGTAACCCTCTCAACTTTTTAGCACGTGCTATGTTGGTGAAATGATGATACCATGCAACTTTAAACCTTTCCGAGTTCATTTGTAGTGCTTTTCAATTTTAGGGTCTTTTAGCGCAAAAAAATAAATTATAGCAAAAAGAATGAACTTAAAATAATCAATTAAAATATTCTGTTATGATCAACTAGAAACAAAACTATAATATTCTTCAATAGCAAAAGAATCAATAAAAGCTTTATAAAACTCTAATAGCAAAAGGAATCAACTAAAAGCTTTTATAAACCTCTAGTATTTTAAACTAAAATTATATAAAATTTATGCAACTAAAATTATCAAGTATTTTCTGTTCAAAATATTAAAGGCCAAAAATTTCATAAAGAATTTTTTTGTTAGAAACTTTAATAGCAAACTAAAATAACAAAATATGTTCTTGATTAAAATAGACATTTAAATAACCTAAAAATTACCAAATTTAATATACTGATAAAACACAGTAATATTAAATAGCAGGAAAAAGATCACTCAAATCTATTTTTATAGTAAATTATCACAAACTAGTGATTCACACAAATTTCAAAGAATTCAAATTTAAACTATTCAAATTGAAAACTAATGGCACTAACAGAAAGTTTATAATTTTGCCTAAAAGCAAAAAAGAACTAAAAAATAAGAAAAAAACAAAATAAAATAAATAAAGCAAAAAAGAAAAAAAAATGAAAAAAAAATAGAAAAATAATGCCACCTACTGGGCCACCACGCCTGAATACGACTAGAACCCTAACAGGGCCAGGATTAGGCCCGCAGAAGGCCCATAGGCCCACTGGCGGATTGGAGGTTAGGCTTGTAAGCCTACATTTGAGAGGAGCTCGGAGGGTAGCGGCAGTGGGGCTTATAAACCACTCCGCGCCCCTCTCAACTAGCGAGGTGGGACTAACACTTTTGGCCGGCGGGCACCACAAGGCCTTTGGTCCGGTTGGTAGCACCAACCGGGACGAAAGGGCGCATTGGTACGGTTCGTGGACGAACCGGGACCAATGCTTCGTGTATAAGAAAAACACTTAGCAGTTTCTGCAAAATCACTTCTTTCTCCGCCCCGACGCCCCCAGCTGCCCTCATCACCGTCCTCCGCCGAGCCCTGCCCCGACGCCGTCAGCTCCCGCCTCCCACAGCGTCATCGCCCAACGCCTCGGCTGCCCCTCCACCTCGCCGTGCATGCCGCGCCTCTCTGCCCACTTCGCCGTCCGCGTCCTCTCCCCTCCCTCACCCTTACTCCCTCCTTTTTCCCCTTGCCCTCCGTCGTCCTCCCTCCCCCCGTTTCTCCCTATCCTCCCTCCCCCCCGTGCCCCCCATTCCTCGCCTCTCTGATCCCCCCTGCCCCTCCTGCCCTGCCCCCCCCCGCCGTTCTTTTTTTTTTGTTATATATGCGTATTTTTTTGTTACATGTTTTAGAATGTTATTGTACATGTTCATATATGTTGTATGTATTTCTTTAGATAGATGTTTCATGGAAGATGAATGAATTGAGAGATTTTTAAGAAATTTTGCATAGAGAAAGTTTTTTTAGAGAATGGTTGGAGTTCCAGCATATAGTAGTATATCTGTTGATATTTTTTTTATGAGTGGTAAATTGGGGTTTTTTGTTCATATATAATGTTATATATATATATGGATGTGGGCTATGTATGTATGGATGTTCAACATTGTTTTGTTCCTATATGTCATTAATTGTTTTGTTCATAAGCATTTTTTTTATGAATTTTTTTTTTCTCATAGCATTTTTCATGCCATATTAGTATGGTGGCTATATTATGTATATATGGATTTTTCATTAGAATTTTTTATTGTATGTGGCTATATGTATATTTCGTTGTCGATATAGCCCTCCCCGATAACGTTCGACTGAGGGGGGGGGGGGTCGAGATACCCCTCCCCGATAACATTTTTTTTATATGATGATTTTTTTTTCATAGCATATATATGTATGTGGCTAAATATGTATGTATGTTGTTCATATATTTTTTTATATGTATGTGGCCTATATGTAAGTCGTTTTTCGATATAGCCCCTCCGATAACTTCGACTGAGGGGGGGGGGTCATTCCCCTCCCTCATACCCTTTTTTTTCTAAGTTACCAAGGTAAAATGTTCACTCTCTCTCCTCGGTATAACACCGGGCGACCAACTCTCGAGGCCACCCAAACCCTAAAAAAAACGTTGTTTATCTCCTACCACCCTCCCGCCCCTACCCGACAAACTCTCGAGCCACCCAAACCAGTAGAAAGAAAACTCTGGTAACTTCGACATGAGAGGGGGACATCGATCAACCCCCTCTCGCCCGAACAAGTCTATGTATCATTTTATATCACGGTGTGACATATATCAAGTTTAGATCATATGTCAAAGTTTTGAATTTTGACATATTCCACCTTTTGATCATATATCAAAGTTTGATCATATGTCAAAGTTTGAATTTTGACATATGCAACATTTGATCATATGTCAAAGTTTGAAAATTTTGACATATATAGATTTATCAAGAATGCCCCCATTATGGATGTGCACAAGTTGATCCAATTTTTTTCTGATCTCATCTATATATAATATTCTTCTATATGTCACGTTGTCTGTCAAGTATTGAAGAAAATCCATGGCTTCATCTTAGCCGGAAGTAAACAGACGTATGATTCTACAAAGCTCTTCATCAAAGTTGTTTTGGAACGGAGTTCCGTATAGAAAATTCGCTTTTTGGTACGAATTTCAGCACAAGCCCTTCCAAATAGCGATATTCGGAAGGCTCCTTGCCTGAACTTCGTACTAAAAAACTAATTATCCTATCCGGGACTCCGTTCCGAAACAATTTTGGAGACTTCGTACCATTACCGCCGTGTTACTTCCGTCTAATGTGAAGCCATGGTTTTCTTGAATCCTTTGACACTGACAACTTGACACTATAGAAGGGTAGAGAGATCAGGAAAAATATGGACCATTTTTCTGCACATCTAGAATGGCGCCATTTTTGTTAAATCCCTGTTTGACATTCATGAGAGAGGCGGTCCGGACTTCGGACTTCATGAGAGAACTCCGGTAACTCTTCAACATGAGGGGGAGTCCGATCAACCCCCTCTCGCCGACAAACCCTAAAACGTCAGGCCACGGCCCAAACCCTAGAAGCGTTGCTGAGGCCAATACCCAAACCCTAGAAAAGCGTCGAGACCGACCCAAATTTACCAAGTATTAGAGCGTTGTCGATGGCCACCCCGAACCTAGAAGCGTTGTAGAGGCCACCCCAAAACCGTAGAAGCGTCGAGGCCACTAATTAATATTCCCTTGTTTTGTTGCTCGCTAGCTAGGTCTATGTTTGTCGACTAACTATATCTGCATCTTCTCATGTTTGTAATATTAATTGGCCATGATTGTTACAAGTTTCGCCGAAACTATGGATCAACACAAGAGACTTGGAAACAGAAGAGTTGTTGGGGACATCATCCCGTCGGGGTGAATGTCTTTGTCGTATCTCACGACCCCGATTGTCTGAAAGTGAGAGGGTTGAAGGCTCCGGTGATCGAACATGAGGAGGAAGACATGATCATTGATGGCTCCGTGACCGCATGCCGGAGGAAGAAGGAGACCATGATGATGGCTCCGATGATCGAACGGAGGAGGGAGCCTGTTGTCCAAGTTCCGGCGAGGTATATATTAATTAACAAAAGCCTATTGCTGACTAGCTATTAATGCATAAATTGTTTGGTATGTACATATATTAACCTTCTTCTTCTTTTAAAGCCCTCCGGATCGAGCCAAACTTCGGTAACGAGACGAGTCCCGAAGAAAAGGTTGCGTCCAGGATGAAAGGTTCACGATCACAGCAATCGCGAACGATGCCAGCCGATTAAACCGATGCGACCAGGATGCAATTTTCAGCTCAGTGCGAGCTATTGTTAGGGCCGCATCTCGATCAGCATCCAGCTATGAAATGAGCCTAGAAGAACGAAGACCCTCAAGTTTCTTATGTCACCGATAGCAGAAGATGATCTTTAGACCTCGCTGAAGGCAAATTTCACCCTAACCAAACCCC